>CAJQUW010007332.1:0-104288 GCA_907163375.1 Prostheceraeus crozeri | reverse complement strand
CATTTTCATTCAAGTTTCTTAGAGACCTCATTGCATCAAAATTGTTGTTTGAGATCTGCTCTAGATTCGAGTGCATCAGATTATTTGACAAATGTCAGTGATTAACAAACCTACAGCTCAATCAAAACTATCTTATAATCAAAGTGCTTGCATCACAGATGTTTTATGTTTCAAACATAATAAGCGATTTACTTTGTTGTAATTCCTGTCTATGCTTTATTAGTGCAGTCTATATATCTCTCAGAAAAATGATGAGTTAAGTAAGGTACCCTACATGCTAGGATTACTGCATTGACATAATATAAATACACAAGAAATTTGATTTTATCAAATTGCTTGTGAAAGTCAATAGTGCTGACTATTTTGGCAGAGTGCATCCATCATCTCTCTCGGTTACACTGACTCCCTCATTTTCATGAATAACAAGAGTACGAATAAATGAAATGCTTTTGAGATTGTCAAACTTGTCATGGATTAAGCTGGTTAGAAATGGATCTGCGAAACTTGACCCACGACCTATATCACCCACTTGACCAATGATCCACGACCATTTCCAACTCTGTATTAGATAAGCTGAACAATAAAACTAAACAAATAACAGCCATGACGAGGAATGTTGCAAATGATGTTAGACCAGGTGCACCTGAACCTTTCTGTTGTCGTTGTCAAACCACCATTTTTCAAATGCAAAATTCTGTAGGTTTAGGTTTTCATGGGTCTTTTAAGTTTTCATATATTTTCCGTGAAAATAGGAAGCCCAGGGAATGTTTGTCGACGTCAATTCGGCACGTTTAAAATCTCAATAACCTGTTTTTATATCCTATTTGACCCTCTAATCACCGTTGGGGTTTCTAGTGACCCCCAAGACTTAATTTTCATCCACTGCTTTAGAGCAAAATCAGCTCAAACAAAGCGATGTCAGTCGAAAAATGTTGACGTATTTCCTATCTGGCGAAGCATTATTGTTTACAAACTATTTTAGAAAGGCGTCAAAATTTCATTTGCAAAAATTGCAACGTTGGGATCACTGACGACCCCAACGTCTTGAAGTGGTTTTTTCTTCGCATAATGGTCTATTCAGGATTTTTTTGTTTGTCCAATCTGAGATCCTGGTTGAATGAAAACAATGCTGGTTGATATCAGTCGTATGTATTTTACGCGCCTGCAACCCCCCACATCGGGGGTGCCATATACATATGTCACCCCGATTTGGGTGGTCTCAGACGCGTAAAATATCTTGAATCATAGTTATCATCATCAGTCATGATAGGCATGAAAGATTGTAATTCAGTTGAAGGATCATTTAAACTGATACTGGATTGATTTATATCAGAAATATTTTCAATATTTCTACAATTGTCTTTCTTATTCCAAAGATTCAAATTATCATTTAGGTTGCTAAAAATTGCTTCATAGATTGCACTTGACACCGTCTTACACTCATTTCATATTCTTTTGTTAAACATGATAAAGGACTTCCCTGATTAAGTGGTACCTGCATAATTCATTTCAACATGACTGGTCAAGTGATTCTATTGATAAGATTAGAGTGCAGTAACTCCCAATTTACGTAAGAGATGCGTTCCTGGAAATCGTTTTGTAGTAATCCCAGACGGAAGGACAAAATGAGCAACGATGAGTCATCGCCGTGACCTCGCGTGACCTTAGGTTACCGTCCTGCGTCATGAAATACGTGATGTGACTACTTCTGGTTTTATAAGTAGTGCTAAAAACGGGAAAATGTGAAGGCGTGATGTATTACTGTGTGTTGGACTACAAGCAGAGGGAGGAGTGACCTTGACCTGACCTCTCCGGGAGAGAGGGTGAACTACAAGCAGAGAAGGGATTTTGTCCAGGATGGAGCATGTTTTGTGTCATATTGTGAAGAAGTGGATGTCTTTTGTCCACCGTTACCACTGGTCTGTGACTGTAAGATGTGATGGGACTACAAGCAGAGGCAAGAGGAGTGACCTTAAATTGACCTTGACCTGATCTTAGCGGGAGAGAGGTATGAGCCGGGTATGTGTTAAGACTACAAGCAGAGAAGGGATTTTGTCCAGGATGGAGCATGTTTTGTGTGGCGTCGTGCAGAAGTGGATGTCTTTTGTCCACCGTTACCACTGATCGGTGGATAAAGATGTGATGGGACACTATGTCAATAGGTGCATTGGGTGAGAAGAGAAAGGGTCATTCGCCTCTCTCCCTCTCTCTCATCAAATGACTCCAAAAACCGGGTTTCCGTAGAACACCGAGGCAGATTTTTCGATTGCCACACTCACCTAAGGTGTCAGAGTGAGTGGAGAGCCAAGAGATGGCCTGGATGTCAGGCCATCGTAGTAGGCCTAAACTTTAAAGGCATGGTTCTCTGCTTGTAGGAATCGGATGGAGTTCGTTCAACGTTTGTTTGAGAGGTCATGATATGGGTCAAGTCATAGACTACTTATAAAATTTCATAAGTAGTGCAAAACCGCCGAAAAATTTAAATTTGTTATTTTTGGAGGTTCTTCAGGGTTTTAGACCCTCCTGACTTCAACCAAGGCATTTGCAATGTCATAGAAGCAAGTTTTCTGATGGGACGAGTGATCTCGACCATTCACCGCGTAGGAAACATCCAATAAAAGCAAGTAAGTTGAGATAGTTCTTCACATTTGCTTTTGGTAAGTGTCGGTGGCTCTGCTGTCAGGCCAATTCCAAACCAGTCAAAAGATGCATAGCAAGGAGAACTTCGGTATAATGATGACCTGTCGGTGGGAAGTCTTTCGAGACGGCGGTGAGACCCGCAGTGATAAGTGCCGCATGGGGTTGAAGCTTCCTTAATCCGACTTTCCAACGGTCGTTGTGGCTTCTATTCCCCTACGTAGCGCTTTGAACGTCATGGCGACACTTAGGTGTCTGTCACAGGTTTCCTTATAAATTCTCCATTGCACCGAGTGACTCCTAATTCAAACATCTCACTTGTCATCGAGTCAATGTATGACGTGTTTCAAAAGAAGGGACTGACTAAGTCTAAGGTTTCTCAAGTCAAAAGTTTCTAATTCTCATGTCTCAATGTGACCGTCAGGGTTACCATCTGTCGAAGGTTATCCATCTCTATTGCACTGAGTGGAGAATCCGTTCTTCTCAGTTCTGTCTCTCGGAGGGGTGATCAAACGGCGGACCACCACATGCAACTCATACTTCTCTCTTATGTAGCAAGCAATCTCTCATCATGAAACGTTGTTGATAGGAATCGCTAAGCCATCCACACTTCAACAGGGTAGGAATGTTTTATAAAATCAAATAAAAGATGGAGAAGACTAACAAGCATGATAGAGTCAACATGAAAGACTCATTCAGTGTATAGAACAAAAGTTCAGTAATGAAAAGTAAAAATCAGTTGTGTAGTGCAAGAACATCCTGTGACAGATGATGTGTGTGAAACGCAACGTTGACTTTCATAAATTCTAAATGCATAGTTATCCGTTTAAATAATGTTTGGTAGAGCAGAAAGGTTAAAGTGTTGTCATGAGTTTCAATGTGTTTTATAAAAATGTAGAGTGTTGTCACCAGTTTAAATGATTTTTGTAAAAGTGGAGACTTAAAACTGTAGTGAGAGTGTTGTCATCAGTCTAAATGATTTTTTATAAGAGTAGATGTCAAGTGAAATGATCTTTATGAAAGTCTAAACGCAAACGTTGAAATAAGTTTTGTAAGAAGATAAAAACATTGACATGATTGTGTGAAAGTAGAGACTTAGCGATCAGTAAAACGTTGAAAAAAGTTTTATGAAATATTTGTGCAGTTGGAGTATGATCAAAATGTTTCTACAGTCCCTTGTCAATGTTGGTAAGAAAAGCTGTACATCCATCGGGACAGCACTAGAAAGTTTTAGGTTTTACTGCACTGTGTAGATTGTTTAACAGTGTTAAAAGGTCTTATAGTAAGTACTACAGTGTTGAATGTCTTATAAAACCAGGTAAAGTCCTGCCACAAACGCTGAGTGTGTGAGGGCTAGCTTCATGACATTTAATCACGTTGGTCATACCACACATCACAAGTCATAAAGTTCATCTGAAGGATAGGGTTATCTACGGCTGGATTTAGGGATTTAGGGTTTTATATAAATAACACAAGTTGATGTTAACCGTGAAACATGAAGTCTATCACGTTGGTCATAATGTACACATGCATTACTAAGTTTTGCTAGTCATCGAAATGAAAACCCAAGTCATAAGTTTGTTGCATTGAACATTAAACGCGTGAGATTGATAGGAATCATTGTTGATGCATGTAGTTAGACCTCATTTCATAACAGCAGAGTTTCAATCGTTTACAAGTCGCAGGGTTGAATATGTAATTAGAGTTAACCAAACGCTGTTTATAAAGTGACACGTCATTTGCGGCTAACACTTAGTCTATCGCGTTTATCACTTGTGAATGACAAAGTGAGATCTACATGACATCGAATTAGAAAACGCAAAGCAAGTGTGATATAAAAGCGCAGGGAATAAATGTTTTGTAAACGGATGTTTTTAGATGTATGGATGTGTTATACAACTTTGCTGAGAATGAAGTCAACGATGTTTTTATAATGTCAAGTACAATCCTAAACACGTCAATGACATGGATACATTCCTAAAGTCCATAATCCAAGGATAGGGTTCCCTATGATTGGATTTAGGGATTTAGGGTTTATATAACGCAATTTAATGTCAATCGTGAAACATGAAGTTTGAACAAGCTTCGTGTTGAAAGTAAGTTCCATTCTTCAACCACATATCATTGTCCGATGTAAATCAACTGCTTTTCATTGTAGGAAATGTATTATAGAAAGGTGACCAGAAGTTGAAATATACAGGAAATTAGTATGTAAATTAGGATGACATGAATCTACTATGAACGCCCATTCAAGTAGCAAACATGAAACACCATTTGACATGGTACAAAATTTCAACTGGAATTCACACAAGACAGATTCATGTGTTATGTTTTGAAAACGCTATGCAGTCACTATCGATAGCGTATCAGTTTTACTAAATGTGACGTTTGCCGTTGTCAAATTGAATGCGTGTGTAGACTGTTTTGTAAATAAAGACAGCTAGTGTTAAACGTTTTTGCAGTCTGCATCGACAGCATTCAAGTACACGCATAACAACATGTAACGTTTCTTAAAAGAGTCGAATGCATATGAGTTAGCAAACACTCAAAACACGTGTGAGATAAAAATCAGCCTTCTAGATTAAGTGAATCCCTCACAAAAGTGTCACAACTATTTTACGGGAAACTTGTAAAGGAGAACTGTGTATCGAGAACGTCTAGCTAGATGAATATGAATGATATATTCTAACTTCAACTTTCTGACGTTCAAATGAAATTCGTAAACATGAAGCTCTAGACTCAGTGGTGTGAAACTACATGACGAGTGACAACAACTTTATGTTGGTAAAACTTTCATAGATTGCAGCCGCGTTAAAAGTTGATATAAAATCCTGTAGAAACGCATAAGATCTAGATGCAGTTCAACGTTGTGACTCATACATTGAACTAACAAAATGAACAAGTCTGTGTAGAGGACCATAACACGACCATCAGTAGGAAACAGCAAAGCATGTAATGTCATTGTTATTTAATTTTTTTTTATTTAATTATCAAAGGAAAGTTTTTGAGTGACAAGTCTGTGTTGACGACAGTGGAACTATTTCATGAGTATGAAACAGTGAACATCACATTAGAACATTAGGACTGTCCATGAGTATTACAAAGGTTAGAATCAAATGTGCAAGTTTGCTTTTCATGTGCATGACAAATGAAGAGAATCAACGCGTGTCTCATTCCTAAACTAATCGTGCTTTGCTTGTAAGTTGATGCATTGACAGAATCAACACTGAAACTCGTATCAAGTGATTTTCTGTGTGAATGCAGACGATGTGAAAATGACACACTGATTGACATTTAACAATGCTTGCAATATTCAACACGCTGCCATTCAAAAGCAGCTAAAAATGTCCATCATGAAACCTATCGGTGAAACAGATGTCATAACTCTTCCAACTCTTATGGTCACACAAGGGTTCACGAGTAGAGACAGCCCACTCTGTCGCCTGTTTGTCGCGCTGCCCCCTCAGCAGCTAGTGTTCCAAGAACACAAAGGTGAATGACAACGCAGCCGGTTGGCGACCCTCTGTCACATTAAATAGATTGCCTCCTCAGCAGATAGAATGTTTCAAGAACACAGGTGAATGATAGAGTTCTCTCTCTCTCTAGCACCCGTCCGTCGCATTGCCTCCCCTATACTCATTGAATTTTCTATCTCATCTGTCCAACGAACAAGGATGCAGGAACTTATCGTCAACCCCCTCATCTCAGGCCCTCCCACCTAGCTGATTCCTACACAGCTCATTGCTATCACACCAGAGATATTATCGTGGGCGACTGAAAGGATTCTCAAGTTGACAATTCGTCACTGTGTACTCTCACAGTTCCGCACGCGCAAGCAACCATTTTACTGCGACACAGGTTGATGTATAGTTAGAAAGTTTGATCATGATGTTTAATGAAACACAAGTGTCATGAAATGTAAGCATTAGTGTTGTCAAATAGCTTTACCGCGACACAAGCTTGTGAAAGTGAAGTGTGATTGTCGTTCAAGTTTATAACACGTCAATGACATTGATACATTCCTAAAGTCCATAATCCAAGGGGTAGGGTTACCTACGGTTGGATTTAGGGATTTAGGGTTTTATATAACACAAATTAACGATCTCGTTTAGTGTAGAATACATGCAACACATCATGCATATGTTCGCTTTATAAAATGACTTCGAATGTAAGACTTAATTTCATGGTGAAAAGACAGGTTTCATATCGTTGATAAGGGATAGTTGCATACACATTATGTTGCACACTTTACATTTGATGCAGTCAGCTGAAATGTGATTGATGCATGTTTTATAGAAGAGTTGAATATACTGTATGTATTCCAGTGATTTGAATAATAGGTGTGTAAAGAGTTGATTAGGAAAATATATAATAGTCAACGTGTGAAAGTTTCTGTTATGTAAGCTAGGAATATGCAAACATCATTCATTAGTCAGTGTTGTGCTTTAACATCCATGTTTTGTACAAGGTAGGATTCGTCGGATGTGTTATGAGGAATGGTTGGTTAAATTCATTAAGCTTTGAGTAACACAAACCAAGTATTAACCCATTACATCCGAGCGGGTCGAAAACGACCCAACTCTGTTAAAGCCATGTTTTTGACCTGCTAATCAATTAAATTTATGTGCCTGTTGCCATATACTATATACATGTTATGTCTACTGAGTAATGACAGACATTTCAAGATGATCTTGTGAAATGTGATCAGAGATATTTGCTCTCAAGCTGAATCAATTGCTTCTTTTTGTCGATTTTTGAAAACTATAAAAAATGAGGTCTTTTCGCAAATGTCAGAGATATTTTTACTCGATATTTCAAAAGTATTTATGGGGATTTTCTATTTCGTTGTCACATTAACTTCAGTTAGAAATGCCTCTACAATGCATTTCCTAATGAGTTTTTTAACACTGTTTTATGCAAAACTGATGGTGGGTCGTTTTCGACCCACTCGGAACAAATAACCCTAAAATTCGCATAAGATTCATGAAATTTATGATGAATAATTAGACAAAATTTTGATAAAATCATGCTATATATAACATTTTTTTTATGTTGTGGTTTTGTTTTGATATTTCAAAATTTTTGATAGTTCTTTCCTTCAAAAGGAGGATTTTGATTATGCAACATAGCGATAATGTCAAAGAAAAGGTAAGAATTATCTTATCTCTGTATATCGATAGAGTAAATTTATCATTTGTAATACCATTTTTCAATCAGTACTTTTTGATTCATTTGACTGCTTTCTATTAAACTATTCGATTTACCTATTCAATAATGCAAATTATCCAACTAGCTTTCCAATGCTCTACAAATACATGTAGAAACATGCGTTTTTTGATAAGACCCATTAGTTAGTATTTCATGTTTTTTAAAGTTACCAGTAACACTTGAAAATAATTCAGCTTACGTAATGACGAAAATAGGAAATGCAAAACTAAAACTGGACCATATCATAGATAAAAATTTAACTGCTTTCTTGATAGTGTACGAACTCGAACCCAGGTTCTTATACCTCCTCAGTATGAAGACATATGTAATAGCTTGGTTAAAAAAGCTATGTCGCGTGACACATTTGACAAAATTCTTCAATACCTTCATTTCAAGAACAACAATGAATTCAATATAGACGATAAATTCACTAAGTTGCGTCCGGATTTTGATATCACCCAAAAAGCGTGCTTGAAATTGATGCTTGACAGTGGACTCAGAGTGCTCTTCTGTTGACGAAAACATGGTGGAATATTTTGGTAAACATGGTGCCAAGCAGTGTATCAGGAACAAGCCGATACGATGCGGGTTCAAAGTGTGGACTCACAATCTATCGAATGGATACCTCATCAACTTTGATCCTTCTTGTGGGAAATATCCGAACAGTTTCACTCAGAAATATTCAGAAGAATTCACTCTTCCTAACAGTGTGATTCTTGGATTTGCAGACTTTTTGACGGCTGGAGCGCAATTATGTTTTGATAATTATTTTTCCTCTGTTTCTCTCATGGACGAGGTATCTCACCGAAAAATTCTTGCGACTGGGACTCTCAGAGAAAACATGATCATGAGATGCCCAGTCACACCCAAAGGTAAGATGAAAAGCAGCCAAGAGGCAAGTTTGAGGTATTTCATGACCCAAAGGGTGGCTCGAATGTGATCCGATGGTTGGATAATGGTGTCGTCACACAAATATCAAATTTCGACAATGCGGATCCAGTAGGACAAGCTCGACGATGGAGTTCCAATTTGAAGAAAAGCATATCTGTCGATATACCTCATTCCGTTTCGGAATGTAACAAGTACGTGGGAGGGTCCGATAGGATGAACAAAAATACCAATAAATACAAGGTCCGTATACGGAGTCGAAAATGTTGGAACCCTTTGTATCGATGGGACATTGACATCTCGTTGAACAATGCCTGGATTCTATTCAAGAAATCAAAAGGTTCACATATGGATTTCCTGGATTTCCTGGAGTTCAGGAGACGCGTTGTGCTGGAATATTTACAAAAACATGGCAGGGATCGCAAACCGAAGAGATATCGACCTTCATGCCTGACCGAGAATAGTACAAATCCTCGGTAAGATGGCAAAGGACATTTCATTTGCTCCTCATCTCGACTTCGATGTCGAGTATGTGGAAACAAAACGGTGAAATCTTGTTTGAAGTGTAAAGTAAGTCTTCACGAGGATTGCTTCGTAAGCTATCATACTTCTATATATCAACCTTTTTTCTATATATATATATATATATATATATATATATATATGTATGCACTTGCAATTGTTTCATTTATCTACAGTCAGATAAGTCAAAATTAGTCGAAGTACGCAACTTGCACGTATGCACCGGAACCTTTATAGCAAACTACATAGATAATTGTGTAAATTCTTGCCACAGAAACTGCTGTAAATTGTCTATTTTGGCTTGTATATTCTTGATAAACTGTTTTTTTGATTATTTGTTGAATGTTGATAGCAAACATTTTTAGGGTTATTTGTTCTGAGTCGGTAGAAAACGACCCAATCCTAATAATCGATCTGATTGCTTATCAAAACGTTTCTAAGGGAAATGATAGTTGTTTTTCATGTTGTTGGGGTTGATAATGTTCAAAAATAATTAAATCTACAAAAATTTATTCCCAGGCACTAATGGGTTAAAACGAAAAGCAAAAGTGATAAAAAATTTGTGACATGAAAGCTAAACATAAGGCAATGATGATGGATAGAAATAAGTGATGTAATTAATGTCTTGTCTCACATGTGTTTACTTGCACGGTTGCTGTAATTATCATGGTGATAGAACTGTAAATGTCACCAGTATGACTTTTACAATGTGAAGCATCTTGGGACTCTAGGTAGACAATGACCAAAGAGTAAGTAAAACCTAAATGAAATACAGGGTCATACAGATGTTTGGGATTCTACAAAGTTTGTGGTGTTGATATGAATGTTGTTCGCTAGATTGGAGCAGCTAAATGATCTGCTGAAATGATTTACAGTTAACAAGAAAATCAGTAAGAGGAGTGATAGGAAAAAAACGTCTTCACAAATGCAGACAGTGAAACTCTACTAAATGACCAAATGCACGGATTTTATCATCCATCGTCAACGTGAATTTAGTTCAACAAGTTACATGAATGTTAAAAGTCGTATGCTGACAGAGACATCAGTTTACTAAATTACACAGCAAAACTCCTAAATCACTAAAACCATAGGATAGGTATCCCTGTGTTAAGATTCGGGAATTTTGCGCTTTAAAAGTACAAGTTACATTGATAAATCACTAAGTCCATAGCATAGTCAACCCTATGACAAGACTTAGCGTTTTATATGATCCACGTTAGCAATATCTGTTCGTGTAGAATGTGACTCAATGAGTTTAGTCAGATAATGTATCATCAACTTTATTCACTTAGTTATATGATGGAGAAAGTGTGAGATAGAAGTGAAAGCGATCTCATAAAGTGTAGAACACATAGTAGTAGCATTGTAGGAATAAGTAAAGTGAAAAGTTATGTCGCATGAAATGAGTGATGCAAGATTAGCTCGCATTGAAATGAAATGGTAGTGTAACAAACAAGCTATGTGGGATTCAGCATATGTTTGAAGACAAGCGGTGTTAAAAGGTTTTGAGATTATGTGAATTTTATCACGTCATGCTCATGGATGTAACAGAATGAATGTCTCAACTGGTTGAGTGTATAAATTAGAACACACAACATAGTTGTTGTATGTAAATTAGAGTATTATATTCGAGAAAAGCAAATATTGAGATTGCAAAGTTTAATGAGTAGGAAGTGCAATAGACTGTTTGAATCAGTGACATAGTTAAAAGAGATAACAGTACCATTTCGAGATATAATCACACAGCATCAGGACGATTGGTTTATTCATGTAAAAGTGAAATTGAAGCAACTTGTTTATGTAGCATGACATCATGAGTGCGAAAGCAGGAATAACATGCTATGACTGGAGCATCCATTGAAATTGATTGTATGCCAACTGTGCATGAAAAGTTATTTCCAAAAGTTTGACATGGACACATTTGGAGTCAAGTCACTGCAAGCCATTCATATTGATGAGCATGTAGCAACACATGATAGAAAAATTACTAATGTCATAAATGTGGGAATCAGTGCATGTTTAAAGTCAGGTACTACTAGTTGTTTCATGATAGTATTTGATATCGAAGATTTAATGTAATGTATCACATGTCAATAGATTTAAGGTGTAGTAGAATAAATGTCTCTACAGGTTTTGAATGTATAGGATAGAACACATGAAACAGTTGTTATATGTAAATGGAAGTTAAGGTATCACAGTTGATTTACATCTGAAAGCTTATGTAAATAAGACTTGATTATTGATAGACTTCACATTGTGTGTTATGTTGAATGAATAGTTGAATTGATATTCATCAATGGAAGGTTGATGTATCGAGAAATAGTGTTAAGTCTCTGTCCATATGTCTTAAATGTCTCCATTTTGCGCATGAAGCAGTATGCTTATCAATCTGGTCAGTTGGTCTATAGCTATTCTTCATATTCTCATTCTATATGCTGGCGTTTGCTATTTTCTTCTTGCAGAAGATTGGTTGTTGGGTAGGGTTGTAGTTGTTTGAGAGTGGGGAGTGTAATGTAGGACGCTCATTAGGAAGAATAAGTTCATTGTATGTTTGCATCATGGCTTGATAGAGTTGATAAAGTCAGAGAGGAATAGGTCTTTGTGTCTTTGATAGTGTTCATAGAAGATGAATAGAATCTTAGGAAGGGAGCATTGACTGCATATTGAATGACTAAAAGCAAAGACGACTTCTCTGGTAAGCATGACATATTTGTTTAACTGAGCACAAAAACATGAAATACTTGTCTGTTACCAATCAATGAATCAAGCTTTTATCGACGCATCACATCCAAGTCCATCACATTTCTTCGGATATGGAATGCAGAGGGGAAGAATAAATGCTGAAATGGAATGAAACGAGAGACCACCCTTGCACCACATGCAACACATCGCAGTCTTCTCTCTTCTATAGCAAGCAATCTCTTGAAACTTGAAAACTGAAGTCCTCTACTGCATTGAGATTGAAAGAGAGTTTAGAGTGTTGTTATATAAAAACAGTGTTCACCACAGCACCAGAAAATTTTATCTAAAAAGTTTTATGAGATGAGGCGTCTACTGCACTGTGTAGATACTGTGTAGATTGTTTTTTGTATTACTTATTTTCGTCGCTCTTACAGTGTCAAAAGGTTTTATATTGAGTGGAGGCGGTTGCTGCACTGTGTAGAATGTTTTATAAATACAGGTAAAGTCTTGACACAAACGGTGAGTGTGTGAGAGACGCTAGGGTTAGCGATAGGTTAGGGTCAATAACGCCAAGTCTATTACATTGGTCATAGACTATGTCAGTTGTACATATGAGATGCATTATTAAGTTTTGCTAGTCATCGAAATGAAACTCAAACATAAAGCTCTAAACTCCGTGGTGTGAGAAGCCAAACTACATGACTAGTCACAACGAAACTTCGCGTTTAAAGTTGATATAAAGTTCTGTAGAAACGTAAAAGTTTTAGATGCAGTTCAACGTTGCGATTAGAACACAACTTTGTACATTGAACTATCAAAGAATAGATGCATATGAAGAAGTCTGTGCAGAGGTACATAACACTCTCGTCAATATGAAACAGCATAGCATGTAAAGTCATTGAATTATCAAAGGATATAGGGAAATATATGAGTTACAAGACTAAGGACTTGTAACTCTGTTGACGAGAGTTTAACTGTTTCGTCGGTATGAAACAGTGAACATCACGTTAGAACGTTAGGGCTGTCCATGTTGTATTGTAATGAGATGCTAGAATCAAATGTGAGAGTTTGCTTTTCATGTGCGTTACAAATTGAGAGAATCAACACGTGTATCATTCAAAGCTAGCGATGAAATTAGGTGAATACACATGATGAATTCATTAAGTGATATATCATCTTGAAGTTTCACACACCAGATATTTCGATGTAGAAATCAAAACTCCTGCTGTGACTATCGTGTTGGTTCATGCCTTGATAATGTTTAAGCAAAAAGAAGATTGATATGTTAATATAATCAGTTGCAGTTATGAAGCCTGAAATGTCTTTCTCGGTAAATCACTTCTGCACCATTCGAATTCATAAGCAAAGTCTTCGTGGTTTTCTCCTAGATTATATTATTGACTTCGAAAATGAACAAACGGAGATTGAAGAGTGCATTGCAAATATTCGAGAATTGTTTGCAATAGTGATTGATCAATTTGTTGACTGTGACATCAAGGCTTGTTTAATTGCAGATGTCAATTACATTCGTTTGAATGATGCTGCGAAAGAACCTGAAAGTGTAAACTATCATTTCTCATCATATCCACTGGAATATGTTACTTCTGACGATGGGGAAGAGTTTTTTGAGAGTCATATGCAGAAGATTATATCTCGAATGGATAGCTTCAATGCGAATGGTAGTAATTTACTTCTGGAAAAGATAAACCCTATTCATATCGCTATCAGCAAAGTGAGATTATACTCAGGCAGCTAGCAAGCACATGAGTATCTCTGGCTACATCCATGCTGATCTTTTCAAAATCGATTTCAGGCAAAGCAGGCTACAAACAGCAAGAAATTATATACGTCGTGTACTCACATTGTTGATGTCATCATATCCTATCTTTGAACTTGTACTCTCTCAATTATATGATGTGATAGAAAACGAGGTCATTACAAAGAAATGACACTCCCATTCCCGCTGCTGTACCACTCTGTGAACGGTGTAATAAAACATTTACTGCAAAGAAGAGTTTATACCGTCATAAAAAACGCTGCTATCTGAAACAATCTCATATATCTGAAATGAAAGGTACTTCAACATCTCATAATTGGAGAGATGATATTATTCAAGGGGATGCTGACTACGTTGATAATAAACAGCGAGATGACAACAAAGTGTATCAACCCAAATGTTGTGACTGTGGACGAACCTTCTGAAGGAGTGAGCATCTGAAACGACATCGAAGCGGCAGATGTAAAGGTTTCAAACTTCGGTATAGACAAAACGGCTCTTGTCTACAGAATAATGTGAAATCCTATGCATCGGGCGAAGTGGTCAAACAAGTTGATAAGGACGTGGAGCCTACTTGTAGTAATTGTAAAAAAGTGTTTAAAAGAGAATGTGACTTGCAGTATCATCGCACAGAACATACATTTGAATTTGGAGATGATGACTGCAGTAATATATTCAAATATCATAAATCATGTTTAGGAGGTAGAATTCGTGATATCATGTTGGTTCCAAGAAAAGTTGAAGTTGATCCAATGAAAGCTATTCATATGCGATGAAGGATACGAAAGCTATTCAAAAGCTAATTTTTGATCCGTTGAAAGGTTCTTTTGTCATCAAATGCAGTATGACAGCTGTGATGAATGTTTCCAGACCAGAATCACAACAGGAAGATGATACTAAATTTGCTATGTTTGCCATCTCTTCTTTCCCTGCTGTTATGGCATTAAACTTCGATGAATGGTTTGAGCGTCATTTAAAAGCGCTTAAAACACACTTTGAGAATTACACAATGGGAAGGAGTAACCTTGTGTTTGATAGTGTTGATAAGATCATAATCAAATTAAGTTTAATCGCGGATATGAATGATTATGGATTTTTCCCTCTTCCAAAGCAGTTGGAAAATAAAAGAGCTGTTATCAATGTCGATTGTTTCTCTTCCTGTTTCAAATATGCCTTGTTGTCAGTCTTGCATTACAAAGACATAACCGGTTACCGAAATCGTGTATCAAAGTACAAGCAATGGGAAAGAGAGCTTGATTTCACAGGAGCTAATACTGAGCGTGTAAGCATTACTGATGTCCCACTGATTGAAAAGAATAATAACCTGAAAATAAACATTCATGTCTATGATCAAGAGGTGTTAAGTTGTCGATACAATAATATGAATGTTCGTGCTCCTACAACTGTAAACTTATTGCTGGTGGTAAATGATGATGGAAGATGTCATTACTGCGGTATTCCGTCAGTTAAAAGATTGTACTATGAACAAATGAATCACAATAACGTCTTCACATGTGAACGCTGCTGCAAAAGTTTCAGGCTGAAGAACAAGTTTAAAGAACATCACAAATTCTGCATTAGCGGTAAATTACAAGTTGAAAGCATGCCAACAGAAGCTGAACATGTCTATAAGTCTCAGGGTCATGAACAAAGCCCACCCAAAGTGGTATATGCAGATATAGAATGTTACATCGATTCAGAGTCAAATGTGCATAATCCCATTGCCATTGCCTGCTATGATACATGGCATAAACAGCTCACAGGTAATGAAGAAAATAAAATGATGTGTTGGCGAGGTGAAGGTTGTATACTGAAGTTTTTAATGGCTCTTGAAAACATGGTCCTGCAACTACATAGAAAACAATTCTTTTAAAAGCCGTCATTGTCCTGTGAAGAAGAAGAAGCGTTTGAAAAAGCATATTCTTGCTGTCAATGCGCATTGCATTTTGATGATGACAGGTGTATTAAGACTGTCTATTTCTGTCCTATTACTAATGCGTTTAAAAGGGCCATATGCAAAAACTGTAAATATCAGGTCATCTCAAAATGTGAAAGTCTTCCTGTTATCTTTCATAACTTCGAAGAATATGATGCACGCATTATTCTAAAGCATGGTATTGAGAAAATGAAACATTGGAAATTGAAGGTTATAACACAATGTCAAGAGAAATTTATGACACTCAGAGCTCAATTCCTGTTTCTAATCGAAGGAATGGAGACAACCATTACTCTGAAATTGTGTTTCTTGATTCCTATCAATTTATGACAAGTTCGTTGTCACCCCTCGTCAAAAAACTTGGAGTCACTACCCATAACTCAATGTTTGAAGAAAGATTATTCATATCTGACTGATGAAACGTTTAACCGCAAAAAGTGTTTTTCCGTATTCATACCTTGATTCACCTAAAAGGTTGGATGAAGTGAAACTTCCACCAATTGGCTCTTTTCATGATGATTTGTCGGTGAAAATATGTTCAGAAGAGGATTACATACATGCACAAAAAGCGTGGAAAGAATTTGATTGTCAAACCTTTGGTGACTACATGGAATCGTATTTAAAATTGGATGTTTTCCTATTATCAGATGTTTTCGAAGCATTTCGAAGTCTTATACTGAGGGAAGACGGACTGGACCCCGTTCACTGTATAACATTGCCGGTTTTGTCTTACATGTCATGTTTTAAAATGACGAAGGAAAAGATTGATCTTCTAGCAGATCCAGAAATGTACAATTACTTTGAGCGTGGAATTCGTGGTGGACTCACGTTTGTGAATTATCGCCATCGCTCTGCAATCGAAACTGACAAAACAAAGACTCCTTTATAATATCTGGACCAGAATAACCTGTACGGTTCAGCATTGAGCAAGCCTCTACCTCATTAAGAATTTAAATGGTTAACTGAGGAAGAATTGACCATATTCCATAGTCCTCAAAACATCCTTTCTATTGATGCAGTGAGTGAGTATGGATATGTGTTCGAGGTAATACTCGAGTATCCAAAAGATATTCATGATGCTACATCGGATTTTCCTATGGCTCCTTACAGTGATGAGGTACATCCCAATCAATTTAGTCCATTTATGTATCAATTAAGTGAAAAGTTCTTTAATGAAAGATGTGGTAGAGGGCGTTACATACCAAGTCGTAAATTGCTTGTCACACAAAATGACAGAGAACATTACATACGTGTGTCATTATCGCGTTCTACAATTGTACTTAAAAATGGGTATGAAACTAAAAAGTGTTCATCGCGCAATCCAATTCAAACAGAAAGCTTTTCTGGAGCTCTATATTTCCTACAATAGTAAGCGACGAGCTGAATCTAGAAACAGTTTTGAGAAAGACTTTTACAAACTGAAGAACAATTCATTGTTTGGAAAAACTATGGAAGATGTGCGTAAGAGACACAATTACCATCTGGTATTTGATACGAAAAAGTATTATACAGAAAAAGCAACGCCAAGGTTTTCATTAAGTGGCCCGATATATTTCGCCGGCTCTTCTCAAGGTGAACACCGGAGTGAGAGACATGGAAGTTGACAGCAGAATTGCAAGCATGAACGCAGTTAACAGACGGACAGACATGGACAGTATCTCGTGACATAGATAGCCGACACATTCACGTGGTTAATAAAACGTCTTCTACTGAAAGGTCCCGATTCTACTGCTTTCCGATGAAAGCACTGTTCACCATCCGATCATCTTCCCTTATTTGGTCCAAAGAAGAAGTCGGTGTACATGCGAATCCCTTTTAAGGGCGACAGCCACAACGACTGGATCAAGAAGAGGTTGGACAAGGAAATCTCTTCTGTTTACCCGACTGTCCAACTCAAAGTGATTTCAGTGACTCAGCCACAATGGCGCCCGCGTCTCAAAGACAATTTACCTCCTGAAGCCGAATCCAAAGTCATCTATGAATTCAACTGTACTTGCGGTAGCAAATACATCGGTCGGACGGAGCGTCGATTGTCCCAACGGATCGCTGAGCACATTCCACGCTGGCTCGAGAAGGGACAAAGGAGGAGAGCATCAAGCAACATCAGCCGTCATTTTTTGAGTTGTGTACCCAGTCGACCGCCAAGATCGTGCTTCAGGATTTTAAGAAGATGTCGAGGAAGTGGACACCTTGCAGTCACTGAAGCTCTGCTCATTCAAAAAGTGCAACCAGATCTGTGTGTACAGAAAGAGACAGTTGTGAACTTACTTTTACCTTGGTAACTTTTTCCTTTGTTTGTTATCTTTATTTGTTTTTGTATATATATATTTTTATTTTTTATTATTATTTTTATTTTTATTTTCTTTATTTATATACATTTCTTTCTTTATTTGTTATTTTCTTTATTACCTTATTTGCCTTTATTAATTTTTCTGGTTGTAAATACTCCCTACCTTTCAGTAGAAGACGTTTTATTAACCACGTGAATGTGTCGGCTATCTATGTCACGAGATACTGTCCATGTCTGTCCGTCTGTTAACTGCGTTCATGCTTGCAATTCTGCTGTCAACTTCCATGTCTCTCACTCCGGTGTTCACCTTGAGAAGAGCCGGCGAAATATATCGGGCCACTTAATGAAAACCTTGGCGTTGCTTTTTCTGTATAAAATTTCAAGTCAGAATGGTGTATTCAAATATCTCAAGTCACGAAAAAGTATCTCAATATATGACAAAGTCCTTTATTTATCGATAGACATGTCATCACCAGAGGCTTAGCAGGTGTAAAAATGATGAAACGTGAAGTTTTACTGAATAAGCCAATTTATATTGGACAAGCTGTATTGTACTATGCGAAATTGGAGATGCATGAGTTGTATTACAACACCATCAAGCCTTGCCCACTCATGAAACATGTTGATCTTTTAGGTGGTGATACAGACAGCCTTTTCCTAGCAGTCACAACTGATAAATCTATTGAGCGAGATGATATCCTTAAAGAACTGAGTTCATATTTTGATGCTAGCAACTGTCCAACATCTCATCCCCTATATTCGGTAAAGAACAAAGCTCGCCTTGGATGTTTTAAAGATGAAAGTGCGGGACAGGAAATTGAAGAGATGATTCTTCTTAGACCGATGATGTATAGCATAAAGTATAAAAGCAAGATGGACTGCATAAAAAGCGCAAAAGGTAATCAAAAGCAGCTGTTCGTAAAATGAGTCAATGAGTAAAATGAGAACTACAAAAATGCATTGGAAAATCAAAGTGAGAGCTCCATTGAGATGACTATACTCCGTTCAAAACATCATATTGTTTCAACTCATAAATTCCGTAAACGTGCCCTCTCAGCTTGGGAGGATAAGCGGTGTTGGATTGATGCAAACTTTTCTTTACCTCATGGTCATTGTGCTACCGGAATATCACCTCCAAAGCGTCGAAGACTGAAAACTCATGATATGCATGATTGTACACTAATTGATTAATTTTGTGAGTGAAAATGTCCCACTATTGTGAAAACAATTGATATGAAACTTGTGTATATGTACAGACTAACATTTGCTACTGAACTTATGACATCATGCACATTGTAGCAATGACTACTATTTGTAATAAACTAATTTTGAAATATGTTGCTTTCTTTATATTCGCGCAAAATGGGAATCTGATCATAATATAAGTTTGAATAACTCATTTGTCAAGGTTTTACCATTTACAGAATTGATGCACAATGCTGTTGGTTTGTTTCTTATATCACACATTTTTAGCACTAATGTCATAACACATATCAATGCACTTGATTATTCACTTAAAGTATAGCAGCTTATTGATATTCACATGAATTCTTCGTTTGATGATTCTATTACGGTAAAGTGTGTTCTCATCAAAACAGTTTGTTCAGTGAAGAAGCGACAATTATGTTTTATGTGTGCGCTTGGCACATGAATGTCTACCTTTGATTCATTTAGATAGCTCGCATATATGTCAGACAAACAGGAAAGTGGTTGGGAGAACATGACCGAGCGATAGAAGAGATGATATTGAGAACTCATGCGTACTCCATACTGCTGCTCAATAATGAGCCATTCAGTGCAATGGAAATTTTACAAAGCAACCTGTCACAATGTCGTCCTGGTGGTCAGAGTATGCCGTTGAGACGAAAACTTGCAAACAAGACGCAGAGAGGTTTCACAAGGATTAAAGCTGCCAATGTCCCGTGCAGCTACGGACTTCACCGGTGTCTCGAAATCACCAAAAGGAAGTATGAGACCGAAAATCTCCTTACCATCAGTGAAACTTTCCCTTTCAGTGAGTTTGAGAAATGGCCTGACAGCAGAGCCACTGACACTTGCTAAAGGCAAATGTGACCATGAAAGTCAACTCTCTTCTTTATACTGGATGTTTCCTGAGCTAGGAATCCTCACTCGTCCAATCAGAACTCTCGTACACAGTTACAAATGCCCTCATTGACTTCAGCAGGGTCGAAAATCCTGAAGAACCTCCAAAAATAACAAATTTAAATTTTTCGGCGGTTTTGCACTACTTATGAAATTTTATAAGTAGTCTATGACTTGACCCATATCATGACCTCTCAAACAAACGTTGAACGAACTCCATCCGATTCCTACAAGCAGAGAACCATGCCTTTAAAGTTTAGGCCTACTACGATGGCCTGACATCCAGGCCATCTCTTGGCTCTCCACTCACTCTGACACCTTAGGTGAGTGTGGCAATCGAAAAATCTGCCTCGGTGTTCTACGGAAACCCGGTTTTTGGAGTCATTTGATGAGAGAGAGGGAGAGAGGCGAATGACCCTTTCTCTTCTCACCCAATGCACCTATTGACATAGTGTCCCATCACATCTTTATCCACCGATCAGTGGTAACGGTGGACAAAAGACATCCACTTCTGCACGACGCCACACAAAACATGCTCCATCCTGGACAAAATCCCTTCTCTGCTTGTAGTCTTAACACATACCCGGCTCATACCTCTCTCCCGCTAAGATCAGGTCAAGGTCAATTTAAGGTCACTCCTCTTGCCTCTGCTTGTAGTCCCATCACATCTTACAGTCACAGACCAGTGGTAACGGTGGACAAAAGACATCCACTTCTTCACAATATGACACAAAACATGCTCCATCCTGGACAAAATCCCTTCTCTGCTTGTAGTCTCACCCTCTCTCCCGGAGAGGTCAGGTCAAGGTCACTCCTCCCTCTGCTTGTAGTCCAACACACAGTAATACATCACGCCTTCACATTTTCCCGTTTTTAGCACTACTTATAAAACCAGAAGTAGTCACATCACGTATTTCATGACGCAGGACGGTAACCTAAGGTCACGCGAGGTCACGGCGATGACTCATCGTTGCTCATTTTGTCCTTCCGTCTGGGATTACTACAAAACGATTTCCAGGAACGCATCTCTTACGTAAATTGGGAGTTACTGCACTCTAATCTTATCAATAGAATCACTTGACCAGTCATGTTGAAATGAATTATGCAGGTACCACTTAATCAGGGAAGTCCTTTATCATGTTTAACAAAAGAATGTGAAATGAGTGTAAGACGGTGTCAAGTGCAATCTATGAAGCAATTTTTAGCAACTTAAATGATAATTTGAATCTTTGGAATAAGAAAGACAATTGTAGAAATATTGAAAATATTTCTGATATAAATCAATCCAGTATCAGTTTAAATGATCCTTCAACTGAATTACAATCTTTCATGCTTATCATGACTGATGATGATAACTATGATTCAAGATATTTTACGCGTCTGAGACCACCCAAATCGGGGTGACATATGTATATGGCACCCCCGATTTGGGGGGTTGCACGCGCTTAAAATACATACCACTGGTATCTATGTTACTATCAGTGATTGATTTGATTTTCAGCGATTATTGCATGAACTTGCCATATTGGTGAGAACTTTTGAAGAGAGATGACTACGGCGGTATGAATAGATCACAAAAATGATAAAATCTGGTTATACATATCATAGTTGCCAAGAATTTTACATCGGACAAACTCACAGACATAAGCATAAACTCACAGACTAAACTAACAGACTCTATACATAAGCATAAAGGAACATTTAAAAGCCCATTAGCGTAATGCGTTGCAGTATTACTACTAGCACGACATACAAAAAAGCGGAAACACTTGGAATTAAATCCTACCACACCAATAGCACAAAATAAATAATGAACAACAATTTGAAGTCAGGTCTGCTGTTCTATACAGATTGTTTCATAAAAAATGGATCACCCTTAGACATCGCCTTAACTTCAACTTTGTCTAACTCCGCCAAACTTGAACGAATTTCTCTGAAATTTGGAAGATATGTCAGTTGTGCTTACTAATATCATTGTTGGAAATTTCAAGCATGAATATTGAGTTGTTTTCCTGTTATAGATAAAAAAGTAGTAGATAATTTGATTTTCTTTTTGCAATTGTTTAGCATTTGTTTCCTTTGTTATGTAATATGTTGTTCTACAAGCCAAAAGCTATCAAGCAAAACAGAAATAAAGAAAATCGGTCAATCAGAGCCAGTATAGCACCATTATTCATCAACAATAATGTAACTGCTACATGTGATTAACTGGACTTCATGTTCCATAGTTTCCTGACTTCGTTGCGGTGGTGTTGGCAGCACTCCTGATTGCTTTCAGCTAGAAATCTATCTCTTACCGGTTGAAAACAATACAAAGCACAAATGAACAATAACGAGATCGCATTCGCAAAAGGCAAAGTGTCAGCCTTGCTAGAACTAGGGTTTTCTTTGCGAGCTACAAGCAAGCGACTAAATGTCCCTTACACAAATGTGCATCGATGGCATAATGATGATTTTCGACTCTGTCGTAAAGAGGTCCCTGGCCGTCCACGCAAAACATCCGAACGTATAGACCGCCTAATTTTGAAATTTGTTAAAGTTGATCCAAGTCTCTCGTTAACTGAGATGGCTGCACTAGTCTCGTTTATTTCTAAGTCCTCTATTCGTAAAAGACTTATTGAGTCGAATTTCAAGAGCTGTAAGAGGCCCTCTCAGATCGAATTATCAGATCAGCATACACAAAGACGTCTCAGATTGGCAATGAGTCATTGTCACTGGCGAAATGAATGGAATCGGGTTGTCTGGTCTGATGAGGCATCAGTCCGTCTGAAGGATAGTGATGGTCGATTGAGATCATGGATAAAATCTGATCAGGAAATTCCGAGACATTTACATCGTCCCCGGGTACAAGGTGGTGCGACTCTACTGATTTGGGCTGGCATTTGGACCAATGGCCGCTCTGAACTTCACATACAGCAAGGAACCATGAATTCTGAACGCTATGTGAATGTTTTACGAATGAACATTGGCCAAATGACAGATCAACTTGGTGATCCATCGACTTGGTTATTTATGGATGATAATGCTACGTGTCACAGGAGTAGTAGAGTCAACTTATGCAAGTCTCAATTAGGGCTTAGGACATTATCTTGGCCAGCTCGTTCTCCTGATCTGAATCCCATAGAAAATGTATGGAGTATTCTAAAACGTAACGTTCGTCGTTCACTGCTACCTACAGATGGCGTATCACAACTTACGTCATTGTTAAAAAGAGAGTGGAGAAAGTTAGATCAATTCAAAGATCAACGATATCATCGAATCAATGCCTAGACGAATTGGTAGTGTCATTGACAATAAAGGTAGGGCCACAAAATATTATCTTCTCAAGAACCGTTACTGTATCATAGCTTATCAGATTATATAAGGGTATTTAAATATATTAGGGACATGAAATAACATGAAAAATGCTTTCTGTATCATACTTATGTTTTATTTAGTCAAATTTTAGGATGATCCACTTTTTATGAAACGGACTGTAGTAAGCATTCTCATTTTGTTTGCCTGCAGTATTGTTTCATCCTCATCTGTTCATATAATTCAATCATGCTTAAAAATGTACATTCTTTGTTGTAGTGGTTATCATTGATGTTGCGTACGATGGCACGGAAACCGGTTTGATGATAATAAGAGCAATAGCCGATCTCTAATCCTCGAATGATTGTCAACAAATGAGACCTGTGATTAATCAATCAATCAGTCAGTCAGAAGCTGACGTTCGCGACAATCAGGTGTTCTTCTCGCATCTTGCACATTCCTATGATGGTCGTGGCTGTCCTCCCCGTCGCTCTCTCAAGCCACCCCATGAAGGACAATCGTTGACGTCCGCGCTCTCTCCTTCCTTCGATTTTATCGGTTAGAGTAAGATCTTCGTATTTCTCCTTCCGAAGGACATGACCAAGGAACCGTTTTTGGCTTGCAAAGATGGTCATCATCAGTTGCCTTGGTACATGTGCGTTCGAGTACGGCTTCGTTGCTAACTTTCTGTATCCAAGTGATACGTAGCATCCGCCTAAGGAATCACATCTCCGCCGCTTCCAACCTTGCCTGCATCGTCTGACTTATGGACAATACTTCACATCCATAGAGAAGTACCGACCACACGTAGCACCTAAGTAGTCGGATTCTCGTTGCCACGCCAATGTTACGTGAAGCAAGCACCCTCTCCATCTTCTTATGTGCCGTCTTTCCCATACCAATCCGCCGCTTGATATCTTCGTCACACCTTGCATCCGGACGTGACACTGCTGCTCAGGTACCGGAAGTGAGACTCCTGCTCCAAGACCACACCCTTTTACGAGGATATTGCTGCGAAGAGTGTTGCGCTTCTTCGAAAACACCATCACAAAGGATTTCTTGCGATTGATATCGAGTCCTTTCGCTTCACTTTTACGACTTTATCCTGTAGTTTTTCCTCAGTGTCAGCAAAAAGTACCGTATCGTCTGCGTATCGCAAATTATTCATATTGTCACCTCCAACTCTAACATTATCCATTTCGTTAACATTTCTCATGATCATCTCTGTGTATAGCGAGAAGAGATGAGGGGACAGAACACAGCCCTGTCGAACACCTCTTGTGAAGACTTGTGAAGCCACGAATCAATATTATAGAATAATTATGATATTGTCTTTATTCAGTGATCCAATGGTTTCTTTGACAACAGATCACAAAGAAGATTGGTAGATCAGCATATTATCGGCTGTGCCAATAAGACAGCATCAGGAGCTCCGCAAAAATGATCAGTTTCACCATATATTTTCACCATGTCCATGAGTTCACTCAGGAAGTCCTCAAATAAAATTATGATTGTTCACTTGGTCGATTATTTAGTTTGCGCCCAAAACATACAGCAATTCCATAGTGTTGTATCGAAAGACTGAACATACGGAAAAGCAATGAAAAACCATCACTGGTATCAAATTCTTCAGCAAGCATGAAGTACTTGGTGCACTATATGCAGACGTGGTTGTGAATGTACAAAATTCATCCATTAGAGGATTCGGAGGCAACATCAAAGTATGAAATTATTAACAAAATAGATGAGTGAAGACAATATATATCCTGCACAATTTTATGACCTTAGTTCTGAGGTTCTCACAAAAGCCACGTCAACCGATGTGAAGATTTCACCGTAGGAGTGCTCCCTTAGTACCACACTTCTACTCGTTCTATAACGAAATGTACACTCCTTCTCGAAATAGCTTGCAAAGTCTTCCTGTCCTCTCCGACTGTGTAATTTTCATTTGCATATTTTCCCTTACTTGACATGTTCTTCATACCTGCACAAAACTATGGCGTGTTACTTTCCAGTTTTATTATAAACCGCCCCCTTTTGGAAGGATCATCACGACGCAGCTTCAAAACGCATCCAGTAGCCATCAAGATCACTTGAACTCATGCTATTGGATTATTATTTTGAGGGTAGACATATGTTGAAAGCAGCTTCTGCTAGTGGTAAATATCAAGGCATGCAATAACTGTAAGAGTGATTGAAACAGCAATCGAAAACAATGCGAATTGGCTAGCGCAGTGGACAATTTGATTTGTCGCTGTGACTCAACATTTGCTACAAAACTTATCTTTCACTGTTTGCTGTACATTTCTCTTGAAATAATTTGTTTGGCATGCATATATGGAATTATACTATAGTTTTCTATTGAATGATCTATTTCTAAAAATTTCTCATTGTTAAAAAGCAGAGATTTTCTATCTTTGATACAATAACATGAAAATGTAATCAAATTTTCGACTTATTTATTCAGCTACTCCAGAAATTTCAATTGACTAATTACGCTACTCATAAAGCATTCAAAGTATTTCCAGACTTCTGAGAAGTCGTACGCTGGATTTTCATAGTTTATAATTTTCTCGAATTACATGTATTATGATTGCAAGCTGTATGCACTTCTGAAACATCGCAAAGAGATGTCCGCATTTTTTTAACTATCCACTTCAGATTGCACAATAAACTGATCTGCGACATACATTGCTAATACTTTGTATTTAGTAGTACCTCATTGGTTACAATTAAGAGACAGGTTGCTTTAAATACCCAATAATGTGGAAGTTTAGCGCTGTTTTCCAAAGCTGACTACGCTACTGGTTCAAAAGTTGAAAATGTGGCAGTGAAAGCCTGATTCGCATCGGAAGTGTCACGACAGAGTGATTATTCATTATAAGCCACTCATCTATCTCATAGAACGTGACTAATTTGTCGTCAGCTGGTTGGAGAGATTATTTGACTATAATCAGTGAAATTACGACGTGCTTCTACGAGGTCATCAAGTATAAGGGGTCGACGCATCATCATCATCTATTGTTCTTGCACTCACTATGACAACGCTGAAGGAGAAGTTTCAAAAATGGTGCAGTGAATGTGAATTTGTTGAAAAAAGACTTCAGAGAATTCATAGACAAATAGAATCAGTCATTGATAAAAATGTCAAAATGAAACGCAAAATTTCAAGAAGACCGTTAAGCGAACAGAGAATAGATGAAGTGCGACGTAAATCCATGGAAAATTTGAAGAATTTGCAGAAAAACATGCAAACAGAACTGGCAATTTTTGATGTCTTGGATTTGGATGAATCACTCACAAAGACCACGGAGCTTCAGCACTTCTCCAACTTTCTTAACAACTTTGATCAAAGAATTGCTCAAACAAGAGACCTTTTATTTCAGCCGCAGATCCCGGAAAATAATAGTCGAGGATACAATTTCAGTCATTGGAATATTGGTACACTACGGCAGAATGAGAAAACTTTGAAAGACTTAGAACAGTGGATGTTCCGCAACAACATTGATATTTGTGGTCTCTCTGATACACGATCAGCAGTGCTACCAAGAAATCTGATTTTCACATCAATTTATACTATCATGGAGATAAAAGCCGACAGAAGAATGAGGAGCGGACCTGCATTCATCGTAAAATGCGATTTAGACGACAATGTTAAGTTTATCACACCAAAAGACTCATTACAGTTTGCAGGAATTATCCTCACAACGTATTCATGCAATATTCTGATAATTGAAGCTTGTTCACCTTCGAAAGACAGGAATGAGTTCTTTGAGTCTTTGAAATCTTTCATTGATGATTGGAAAGATTTTGTATCAGAGATTATATTGATGGGCAATTTGGGATCAGATATTGATAATGCCGCGACTAGTGATCCAGATATCATGCATGTAGTTGGAAAACATTCTCGAATACGACACCCAGGAAGAGAAGATCCCGAAGAAGACAATGCCAGGCGACTTCTTAATCTTTGTCTTGACTTTAATCTGAAGTTAACCAATCACCTGTTCGATCAAGATGAAAGAGAAAAATGGACATGGAAGCATAAAGCCAGAGGTGGAAATTTCACAACAAAGTGTGTTGATTATATCATCAAGAAAAACAGAGAATCAGAGCTACACGTACCAGAGAATGGTTTCAAAATTGGAGAATATACTGAGATAAGTTCTGATCATCGATGTATTTGGACCACTCTCACAGATACATCTGGGAATACTAAGCGATTTTTACATTGGAATATGAGAACATTGTATATTCATGACGACACTTTGCGGTGTGAGAAAGTCGAAAGCTTGGAAAACGTCATGTTGAACAATGACATTGACATTTGTGGACTTTGTGATACGGGCATGCCCCATAAAGCCAACTTTTCTACTTTTCAATGGAGTGAACGTTTTAGATCAAAATATAAAGGATACTTTACCAATCGTAGAGAAAGAGTTCCAGGATGCAATTTCGGTGTCGGTTTGATTTTTAAAAAAACTCTGAGGATTCAAAAATCAGATGTCAGTGATCTGTCACATAGAATTATTTCTTGCACATTTAGAGATAGGGAAAGAACTATTTTAGTTATTGAAGCTTATGGACCAACATCGATGGCAGCTGAACAAGATAAGGACGAATTTTATAGAGAATTGAGAACAATATTGCAAAGGCACAATGAAACAACCTCTGAAGTAGTTTTGTTAGGCGACTTCAATGCAACACTCCATAATCATATATCTGGTAGATGGAAAAATATCGTCGGTCCATCTTCTAGGATAATAGATTTGGAAAGAAAAGAGTCACAAGTAAAAGAGGCAAAAGAAATATTGCATTTCTGTTTGATGAATGATCTTCAAGTCGTAAATAACATGGTCAAAATGGATGAGAGCGATAAATGGACATGGATGCACCAAAGAAGGAGACTATGCGAGTGTAAAGACTATATATTGAAACGGAGCAGTGAGTCAAAATTGCAAGTGAGAAGAGTTTTGATTGAGAAAAAGTCTGATGTATCTGATTATCGGTTCATTCACTGCAACTTAAGAGAGATGGAAACTTCTGATTCTCAACAACTTATATACCACATCTACAGAATGTACAGTGACATTTCTATTGAAGTGCTTCGAAGTATTTCAGACCTCATTCATAAAGATCCGTCATTACAGGTTAATAAAGAAATCAAGAAAGCAATAGAGAACAGAATGACGGTCAAATCTACAGACTTGTACGGAGTACTTAAGAAAACTGCACAAGTATTCCATGATATTCTGATCATAGAAAATGATGCCCAAAATTGAATGACCTGTAGTCATATGGACCTTACCTAGATGAGTTTAAAAAAATCGAACGCTGTTCAGGCAACATGAGTTGATATTCGCCGAGGATTTATCTATTATTAGTCTCACAGAGCACTCAAGGACACAAGTGAATCTTCCAGAACGGATGGGTGGTCATGGAGCATGCACGTGTGTTTACCGTCTGAACAAAGTTAATTCTATGAATACTTTTGATCCAACTTGTTGTCTTATGGCCATTAAAAGGAAATCGGTGAAATGTTGCAGGTTGGTTTTGCAGAAGCGTATTGTTTCACCCACTTCGACATGCAGGAACACAGCAAACCGTCAGCTGAGACAGAACCGACTCGAGTGAGCCTTGCTGCAGGAACTATGAACAACTGTGTTGATTGGTTGACAGTCGCTATTCATGTCACTGTCGACTACCTAGGAAAACACTAAAGTTTATTATCCAGATCAAAGCGCGCATCGTCAACTACTGCAGCTGCACACTGACTCACTGAATTTGGCCTCATGTCACGTCCTTTACTGATATTGATTTCTCATCATATTACTGCCGAGTGAGCATTTTTTTCAGTCAATTTTGACACTTCTTCGTTTAGCATTCAGATTCGTGCTAAAAGAGGACTTTATGATTTACAACGTACGAGTATATTTGAAATCAGACAGGAGAGGAGGCCCATCAATAAAGTCAGAGTCTGTTTTCTACTATCTGTGATTTAATTACAAATGAACTTGAAGAATTCCATCACGACCGTCAACAGCGAATTGACCTACACTCAACTTGAACAGCATTAAATCATTAATTTTCATCAATTTATAAAAATTTATTAGAATATGCTTCAGCACCTAACTACCAAGGAGTCAAAATTTGACCCCAAGTCAGATTTTAGAACTTTTATCGCCTGTAATGCATTTGTGACATTGTCAGTGTAGGTATTGCGCCTATAAAATAATGTCCTGCAAAATATTTATGATTTTTGCGAATATATTTAATTTTTTGTCAATAGTTGAGTGATTTTCAAATCCAATCAGTTATTACTACTCACATGCAGTTTTAGAAAATCGCTGGGTCCGGTGTAAAATTGAAAAATCTGTTGGGCATATATTCGGCATTTTGGGCGTGTATTCAATATTTTTCATATCATGAAAATTGGAAGTAAAGTTACTTTCAAGAAGAAACAGATGAATATTCAGAATGTCCTTCATTTTGAAGAAACTTGCTTAACGTCAATCTGTCGGACGTATTCGATATACTATCTCAATTTATGATGACCTCTTTAGTCCTTATATTGAAATAAAACGGAATAACCC
This sequence comes from Prostheceraeus crozeri, assembly GCA_907163375.1. NCBI lineage: Eukaryota > Metazoa > Platyhelminthes > Polycladida > Euryleptidae > Prostheceraeus > Prostheceraeus crozeri. Next base: position 74,358 of record CAJQUW010007332.1, on the reverse strand, counting down.
TCCTCAGAGGATTAAGCTTCAATGTATTGGCTGCAGTCATGTAGAATATCAATTCCTAATAAAATAGTAATAAAATAAGATAAAATAAAAATAATTCCTCCAAGTACATCTGTCCCAATTTGCTCCAGAAAAATTAGCATGCAGTTTGTCGGATATACACAATGTTCATGAAACGAAGCTTCAAAGAATCAAAAACTTGTACTTTAGAGCAAGGTACACTGCATCACCTGGGCGTGACACCATTAATCCATGTTTGATCTTTTGCATAATGCATATCACATTTAGTCTATAATGTGTCCGTACCACATTCTTGTCTAACTCTATGTTAGTTGTGAAAAGCTGTTGTAGTCTTTGAATATCATCGTCTTGATGCTTTCGTCACAATGAAATTTCAAAAATTTGAATGCACGACAGATTTGTCGAATTTTGTAATATTTTCGCTTTTGAATGTTTTCAGGTGTCCTTAGGACATTAAAACTATTTGAATTTATAAAAGAGAGTGTACTCGTGTCAATTTGAACATAATATATTAATTCCCTTGTAGATTCTATTTGGAATATGACGCTCTAAATTCAAATTTGAAATTGTTCTGAGAAATGGAACGAAATAATAACCATAGTAAAAAATCATCTTTTTGACCTTAAATTTGACCTCCACAGTGACCTTGAAAATCAAAACAATGATGATATTCTGACTCGTCATCATGAGAGGTTTCATTTAGTGTATTCTGTATCTAATTTGATCAAATGGTTTCTGAGATAGGGCTAGAAATAATAATCATGGTGAACAAATCATCTTTTTTACCTTTGACCTTACATATGATCTTTACAATGACTTTGAATATAAAAACAATGATGATAATGACAATTATTAAATAATAATCATGATAATAATAATATAATAATATTCTATATATATATATATATATATGTATTATATATATATAATAATAATAAATAATGAAAACAATTAAATAGTAATCTTGGTGAGAAAATCATCTTTTTTACCTTTGACCTTACATATGATCTTTACAATGACTTTGAATATAAAAACAATGATGATAATGATGATAATGACAATTATTTCTGCCCCGTCATGATGAGAGATTTCTATTGGTGTATTTTGTTTTGAATTTGAATCTTAAGTTTCGGAAAGCGCCCCCCCCCGTAGCAGGACGCGTTTGTCAAAACACCCCAGTTGGGCAAGAGTCAAGGTTTGGTATGACGTGATGACATGGCATATACCGTACTATGCGCCATCTTCGAATTCGATCCAAAGTGACTAGTTTCTATTTAAAAATTAAATTGCTCATGTTTCGTGATATTTCACGCTATATTTACTGATGTGCAGTAGATGTAATTCGAAATGCAAGAATATATTCAAAGAACCCCCCTAAAAGGTCAGGAAGTTTTTGCAATTGGATTATGAGTAACGAATATAAATGGATGTGTGATTAATGTTATTGGGAAATCTGGATGGTCCCTTCCTGTTGACTCCCTGCATAGCAGAAAAATGTAGGCGTCTTCAGTTATGAAAAGAATGAGAAAACTTGTCTAGTTTTCCGCCAAGGTTTGTCGGACGTGCAGGGTGAAACTTTAGCTGTATTTGATCCCTAAAAATTCTATCGGAATTACACATTGTTTAGAGAATCGCAATTTCAAGTAAATTGAGTGTCGGAGCATCACAATTTACATAATTGTATGAGTATATCTTCGCAAAAAATCATTTTGTAAACGGTGGTGGTTCACTTCATTGACAGGTATATGATATTCGCTCAAGAGTGTCATGCATCCATGGATAGTTAAAAACATAGATTAAGTCAATAATTCATAGACATCAAGCTATGATGCCTTTGAGCATTTACAAGGACTCCAATGTCCTCTGACTCTGGATATAGACTTTGATGAAACGACCTGTCGATGAAGAGAACCACAATCTTTGATGTGTACTTCTGTCAAGAGCTCGTCTTTCTGACATTCAAACCTATTCTACCGATCGTCAATCTGATGAGACCACATGTACATGTCATAGATATCTTTCGACAACTAATAAAACGGAAGGATATTTAAAATAAATACACTGCAGGCCTACATTTGTTGCAAACAAAAAGGGTTTCCGGTCGAAAGGCCTCGCATGCACTTTGCGCTGTTTTTTGTTTTCAAAAAGGGCTTCGTCCACAAAAGTGTCCGTGTCTACTGCCACTTTATCTAGAAATGGAAACCAAGAAATGCTGAAATTTCATTAATTAGAGTATCAGAAAACTCTGTGATTGGCTTTGAGCGACATTATGAAAGTTTCTTGAACTCAGGGTAGAGTATTCTTCATGTTGATTGTTGACTATAAAATTTTGCGACAAACTCAAGTGAAAAATACGTATTTTGGACGACTATTCAGCATATTCACTGCATGTGATTACTACATTGATCACCAATATCGGTCTTTTCAAAAATGTCCATGACAACAAAGTGAATCGCAGGATTACTGAATATACCGTCTGTAACGTGTTGTTCTGTTAGTCATAATACCGTTCACAGCGGCCTTGCCTGGTAAGTTTTCGTTTAGGATGATTGTTGCTCGTTACGATTTCGCTCAATGTGTTCATATTTTTACAAATTGTGACCAATCGTCTGATTTTGATAGGTATTTCTTTTACAATAGAAGACTGTCAGATAGAAGACCTCTTCAGATAGTGATCTGTTGAAACTGTTCACGCTGAAAAAGTGCATTACCGTGCAAATTAACAGCTAAAACATATATTTCTATATTTGCTTTTTTTAGTTGTCTGAACAACAGAGGGGCAAAAGCAACATTTGTATGTTTTTCTACTAAAACGGACTTCAATAGTTATGTCATCAATCATAAAATCTCAACGTGATAAAATTCATCAGCTAATTACGGATATTTTCTGGTGAGAAATAACTACTATTCTATAAGCGACCGCTATTTTTGCTGTTTTAAGCGGTGTACAGTGTTCGCTTTCAGAACTGTACACAAGGCAACCTGAACGTAACTGCCGGTGGCAGCTGAAATATATCGCTATCGATGATCAAATATATATTTTAAGATCAAAAAATTTGGCTCTTCCAAAATATTTATATTTTAAATGTCTAGCCAAAATCTATTCAGAATTATTACCTGTAATGAATTGGTCACAAATAATTAATTGATGCTATCGAATAATGATAGATAGTTGTAATAATTGAGCGCTATTCATCGATCAATTTTTTCAATGCTGGTGAAGTTAGTTGATCGACTTCATAACTTGCAATTTTAATAGCTTGCAATTGGAGGTGCTGCATCGTCAAAGATCTTCTCTTGCTCCTACGGGCAGTCAGTCTCAGTAACGTCGCATAGCGTTGAGTGTGTAAAACTCCTCTTATCTGACTTGTAGAACATATACAGCCTCAGAATTAGACAACTACTCGTCATTTGTCTGTAGACAACAATCACACGAAGTTAATGATCAATGAGTATCCACGGGACTGATCCTTCATCCCAGGATTCAAGTAAGACTTCTCAGTCGTGTTGTACTGTCACTCAGTGACACATGAAGCATTTTGAATATAAATCGGATTTGCGAAACTCTTTTTTCTTATATTTGGTCGATCATGTGTTAATGAACCAGTCTCTAATAGCTTAAGCTTCCAATATTTAATCGTAGATCTGCTGGGAGCATCCTTATTGAAGCGACCAAAACAGTCTGCGAGATATCTTCTGAGAGGTCTAATGGCAAATGCAGCAACCGTAATATTTTCTTCGAGTGTACAGTCGACTCTAGCCATGATGAACAAACTGGTACAACAACTCTACTTTCGCTTCATGTGTCCAATTTGTAGCCTAAAAGCTATCTATGCGAAGTGACGAATCGATAATCACAATAGAACGTTGAAATTTCAATATTATAGATATCCTCTCAATTGTCATTTCGAATATATTTTTCACCGACAGAGACATACGCCTCACCCTGTTTCATGAATTCCTTTCAGCCCGTTTACAAAGTTCCAATATGTGCCATCGCTTTGAATTAGTCTTCAATTCTACATGTAGTTAACCGAAAGAGTTAAGCAATCTATTTATGTGGCTGCAACTAATCAGCTAGCAATCCTAGCAACTGTTCATTGTAGCGATTATGCTGAAAGAAGACAATTGTGGCGATACACTAAATGCAGCATTGTATTTTGGTTAGCTGTGCGTTTCCCTAAAAGTCGGATTAGTCATGCTCACTGATCAAAGAACAGATGCTTGAAAGTGAAATTACGCAAAACAAGTCTTACAAAATCAATACAAAATAGTGCTTTCACCACATTGAACCTCGAGACACAACAATGCATTCTCGACTGACCTTTGAAATTGGTTTGAAAACATGCATGCGCAATGCATGCATATGAATGAATGCATCAGAGAACAGATCGCTGTGATGATGAAAAGTGGCAATGAAGCCAAGAGAGTAGTCACAAGAAAATCGGTATGAATGACGAATCTCACGCATTTTCTCTTGGATACGCTTGTGAGCGGTTGCAGGTTTGAATCACTGACATGATGTAATTTAATTTTTTTCATTGTAAGGTCCTCATTTTTGTCCCCCAGGTTGTCCTGCAATCTCAAGTCAGTTTCCATTTTTGTCAACTTCAGATCAATCAAGCACAAGAAGTTGTGGTTCAGGTCTATTCAACATACATGTAGGCCTATATGTGATTCTCATGCGATCTAACACATCTACAAAATTGTGTGATTGAGTAATTTCAATTCCAAGTGTTTTAAATCAACAGTGCAGGGTGGGGTGCAGGAACATCTATACACACATGCCCTACAAAGAAATAGTGATAAGCTTGTAGCTTTGATCGATATATAGATGCTAAAAGCAGTTTGACTCCATTGAACTCAATGAACCATGTGATTCATGAAAAGTTTAACATCTTCGTATCATCATCTATTTATTTATTCAATCAACAAATCTTGAATGACTTCAAACTGCTTTCTTATATAAATGACTTGTAATGAATAAAATCTTGAAATGTCATGTTTCATTTTGCACATTTTTTACTTGATGAATAAACTTGAGAATGCGGAATGGATTTAAAATAGAATTTCAGAGAATGAATTGAATAATTATGAAATCTGACAAGAACAACATCTTCGAATTTTGAACGCTATCTGTGGTGATAAAACAATTCTATATATATGAAAGTCTCCATATAAATTTGTAACATCGTCAGCGACAAATATATCATACAGGATAACTGACTGCAAGTAACACAACATGTATAACAGAAAGCATTGTATATTCCATTCGTTTTAATGGCTATAACTTCATTTACATTGGTGAATCAGGCAGAAGTTTGAGAGAACGTATGAATGAACATCGCTATGATGTTGCCCATAAGAATACATGCAAAGTTCTTTTCATTGCACAGAAGACAAGCATGGTGAATCTGAGATGAAAATATCGATGCCTAAAAGAACTAAACGGAAGCGAGAACAAAGGAAAACAGAAGAACTCAGGTTCATCAATCAACTGATGAAAGATTGGCCGCATGGAATAAATATGCAGCATATTTTACAACGATCTTCCATTGTTGAGCCCAAATCTCCTATCACTATGTTCTAATTACATGAGTGATTTTGTATATGACTTTTCCATTACTTATACTATGACTTAATCTTCAATGATATATGATAGCCCAAATTTCAAATTTTCTTACTGATGTTAATATGTACATATGAACCTTTCAACTTATTTCCTGACGAATATTGTGACCAGTAGCCCATCTTACTGTCCTCCAATGGAAACCGGTTGAAGTTTTAATAATGACACTGATTTGATAAGACGTCTATTTTTATAAATACTTATATTGAAGAATCGTCGAACAATCCGTCTCTTGGGCTGTTGATTATTTTAAGAAACAGATCTTACCAGTGCAGTGGAGTAATAGTCCGGCAGCCAGAAGAGTTTCTGCAGGGAACGAGGCCGAAAGTGAGACTTTCACAGAATGATGTACACCCTATGCCTACTACGAATCGGCACGTCTGCCGAGTTCTAGTGAGTTCCTCTTCTTGTCAAACAGGATCAAAGAAAAACACATGTAAATCCAATGGGACGCAGATTGCAGTTTTGGCTAAAATGAAATTTTGTATGTTTTCTCTGATTAAACAAAAAGTACTGAGCCTAGAGTCATAATTTTTGGCATGGAATGTCTTCAGGTCATTTCCTTTCATTTTCATGCACCCCTGTCTATATAGCTAAACGCATTTAGATTTGGCAAGCCTCTTAATGTCGGCAAACACACACATTTTGAGAAACTTTATCCACATTCAACCACATTCTCACATACATTACCGATTAGATGCATGATAAAAGCACATGCACATCATAGGAAATGACCTGAAGACATACCATGCCAAAAATCATGACTCTGGGCTTAGTGCTTTTCCTTTAATCAGAGAAAACACACAAAATTTAATTTTAACAAAATACTGCAATCTGCGTTCCATTGGATTTACATGTGTTTTTCTTTGATCCTGTTTGACAAGAAGAGGAACTCATTAGAACTCGCCAGACGTGCCGATTCGTGGTAGGCATAGGGTGTACATCATTCTGTGAAAGTCTCACTTTCGGCCTCGTTCCCTGCAGAAACTCGTTCTGGCTGCCGGACTATAAATATTATCTCCCGCGTGGGGAATAATCTGTTCCATATGTCAAATTAAAGGGATAGGATATCTATAGCATATTTTGTTCATGTTTCACAGTGCAATAATCTCTACCGTATGATTATTGCTTTCATAATAAAGTTCATGGTTTCCAAAGAGTGCATAAGCTTCAAGGAATGCAATAAACAGTCTTTATTTTTCACCGTGCGTGTAATGTAGATATCCTGTCACTTTATTTTACCTGTAAAGCAGATTGCTGCACGGGCGTGCAGTAATATTTTCATTATTGCACTGGTTGAATTATAGATTTCTATGTAGATATATGCGATTGAATTATATAAAACCCGCTGATTATGTAACTCATCAACACCATAGAATTAGATTAGTCATAATGGTCATGACATCAGTGAAAAATAAAATTACCTACACAACTCGTGCATAGATATGTTGACCTCGAAGAAAGCAACAAAGATGGATATGTTGCACTAGTTGCGTAAATAACTATTATTGCACTCCTACAACATAGAGAGTTTCTCATACTCTAAAGTGGATAATTCTACATGGAAGTCTCAAGAAATACCGCTGATATCTGCAATTCTACAACAAATGGAGGTCGATTTGTGACGGTTTTAAAATTCTGATGGTCATGTGCACTGTGAAATATAAAGTTACCTACACAACTCGTGCATAGATATCCATCTTAATTGCATTATTCTCGATCAACAAACTATGCCCTCGCCCTTTGGGCTCGTGGACAGACATACTGATCTAAAAAAATGCAATATAACATTAGCATGGATTTTTGTGGGCAACAATGTCGCCGCGCAAGAGTCTGAAAATGCCCTACATTGTGGCCCGAAAAATAATTATTTTCACGGAAATTTAAAAGTCAACTTTTGAGTACGAGGAGCGATATCGTTGTCGAGAGAGCGCAGCTCATCTGGCATGTGTTAGATATCTTAGCGCCATATTTGTGGGCCAAACTGTGACACTAAGAAGTCTATGGCTATAGGCCTACTTTGAAATACATAATACACTATTTCTATCCATGGACCAGGAATAGACATACATGTAGGCTACTTAACATTGCGAAAGAAGACTTTTTGAATCTAAATTTGATCAGTATTATATTTTCAGTATTACTGTATACATATTCAGTATTAAATTTGAGTCCTGTTTACGTTACATTCTATTGACTAAATAAGGACTTGAAAATGAAAAGAACCGCAGAAATGATAATTAAGAAAATATCAGTAGTAAAAGATGCGGAGACCGAGGGAGTGAAATTTTTCGGATATTGTCAGCTATCTGACAGAAATCCAAATTACCGGTAACGTTGATAATTGTGCTAATAATAAATCGTTTACCAGTTTGATATTTTTGATTCTGCACTAGGTCGATGTATTCAAGTTAGCATATTATAATGCACCTATGTTTCAAATGCTAGATTTAGGCACATTTCAAAGATATTCAACATAATTACAGTCAAAATAATACATAGAGAAAATAAAATCATGACGAAAATACACTTTGCAACACAAAAGCTGACGAAATGCAAAGTATTGACCGCAAAGACCGCAAAGTTGACCAAGGGCTGAAAAGCAATGCTCATGCGCTCTGAGGGCTATGGTAATGACAACTTCTCAACACATGCATAGAAATAAATCTATGTTAATACCACTGCATTGTGCGAAATTGAACTGGACATGGGCAGCAATGCTATGAATACACACGCAGATAGGCGCTAACTGAGACTTCCAAAATATGCATAGATACAGATATCATCATTGCGAGATACATTGTCTACTTATATTTCTAAATCTATGATGCAATAATATAGGAATAACAGCATTTTGTGCATTGCTGCCTGCTGTCGGCAGGCGGCAATGGCATTACCCTGTCGTCATTTTTCAATACCGATAACATAGAAGTTACTGCTCAGATAATAGACTTCTAAATTTCAGAAGAATGTTCTGTCACAGGAAGTCTATGGACAGATGTAGACGTATATAAGTAGACAATGGAAATACCACATGAGATTTCTCGGTAAGTAATGAGCAAATCGTCGGCCGTGATTTGTACATTACTTACCTTGAAATCTCATGTGGTATTCCTACATTGTTGTAGACTTAAGCATCCAACAATGAGATTTTATCTAATCTAGAAATTTTATTCCCATTACTTTTAGCATCAGAAATCAGTGACATTTGATGTTTACCGTACAGCAATGGAGGTCATTTACTAAATCCCATTGCGTTTGAACCAGAGGAGACAGTAGTTCAGAGTACATGCGTACTAAAGTACACAAGTACTCAGGTATAGTGTTTTACATGTAATCCAGTCTAGGATCACAATGTACATCAATAATACATATTGCTCTTCACAGCAGAGAAATGTAGAATAACATCAAATAAGCTCAACAGTATAGGCCATAGGTAGCACACATTAAATAGGAGATGTACACTCAATAATTCAGCAATTAAGAAATGCATTAAATAAAGTGGGAAAATCTACTATTAGCATGCCACTTGTTCACATTCTCAATCTATGGTGGTGTCAGTAAGTTCATACTAATGCGCGTCATACCAGATTATTAGATACGATTGCATTACGAAAGCTATGTATATATTTGCATTATGATCGCAATACTTGTGGATAAGTTCTTTCAACGACCTAAAGTCTGAACAATAACAAAGCAACCAATTGACGAGATTCCAATTTGCCACTGACATCAGTTTCCGAAATTACATGCATTTTTACATTTTTCAGTAGTAGGCCTACTAGTAGCGAGGAACTGAAATATCTAAGAATGGTTGATCGAACGCCATTGACAAGTTGGTGGGGAAATATTTATTTCTCTGTTTGATAAAAGTCTAGAAGTCTTTCTTTGGTTCTCTGCAAAGCTCTTTTGACAACTCTAAGTTGATAAAATACGCTGATGACGCTACATAGGTCGAAGTAATACGATCACATCATTCTGATGTTAATTCTGATGACTGTTTGTACATGTTTAAGTCTTGGATTGATGAAACTGCATGCGTGTGAATTATGTGAAAAGTAGGGAGATTCTGTTTACTTGCTCATTAGATGCATCATCACCACTGTATCCGGATATTCAGTTGGTCTCCAATTTAGAGTTGCTTGGATTTACATGGAATGATGATTTATCTTGGGATGCACACTTTTCCTCTGTATGTGCTACCGCTGCAAGAAAGACTGCATATTATTCGTTGTTTAAGAAGTTTGCTGCCTCCAAACAAACTTAATGAAATTTAGGTCTCTGGTTTTGTCTGTTCTGATTTACGTTTCGCCACTCTTCTGTAAGAAGTCCCATAGTGTTATAACCATGATTAGAAGGATCCAGAAAAGAGCTTATCACATCATGTGTTCATTTGGTTGTAAATGTAGCATGATGCCTATTCTTGATGACATGTTATTGAACAGATCCTTGTCCTTTCTATCGAAATGTCATCATGAGTCTCATCCTTTGTGTCATTTTGTTCCTGAGCGTTTACCTAAGACTAAGAGTTAAAGACTTCCAGAAGCGCGTATTTATCGCATAGCAAATTCATTTTTCTTTTATGCGATCCGCATGTCTAATTCAGTCACTTGATCACTTCTGCCTCTGTGTAATCAAAATTTATTTGCAATGATAATGTTTACATTTTCTGTATGATGTTTAACTTGATGATTTGTGATGATTCCGTGCATAATCTGATATTCATTTATTTGCTAAATATAAACACTTTCTACAACTACTACTACTACTACAACTAAATAAGTCTTTGGTAACTTTTGAGTCATTTTTCTCATTTTTGAGCCGATAAAAAAATCAAGACCAATTCAAAAAATTCTTTGCATGATGTTGACTGCAGAATTGTGGTTTTGCCAAATTAATCCATTGTGCAACATGATCCTTCAATTTTGTCCTAATTATGCTCGAGATATCAGTTTTCATATTGAAATTTTTCAGCTTGTTGCTTGTTTCATAGTACAATTTTGGGGCATTATAAAGTCTGAAAAAAAGGCTGCTCCTGGTGCTTTCTTCTCTGCTAATTCAAATATGGTTCTACTCTTACTACACTCGTTCTACTCTTACACCACGTATAAGGAATATCCAATAGATGAATCTATGGAAAATTGAAGTTTGAATTGGCTAGCCGTCCAACAATGAAACATTCATAGCTTCTGAGGGAAGTCTACCACAATGACACTACTACACTTGAACATGTCCATCAATGCCTTACTGACATGTACTTGTCCGCTGACGATTTCCACATTGTACCGTATCTAAGATGTATACCTTGCACTTGTTGCGTAAATGACTATTATTACACTGAATTACAATTGACTATTTGAATGAAATACACTATTTATCACTTCCAGACCAAAATTTTCTTTCGCGGCAGTTGGACATCATGAATTGCATTATTGAACTCTTTAAAATTCATTCTCACTTTGGAAATAAACTTTATTATGGAAGCAATAATTATAGAGATTATTTCACTGTCAAATATAAATGCAAACGTCACATCTGGTACTTTAGATAACAAAAAGGATTCATTTGATGAAATCGGAACTGAAACTCAGAACTGTAGTAAATCAGAACTCTAATACTGACAATGAGTTGTCCCAACTTCAGACATGAGAGTAGTAAAACATGTTCCGGGCAACTGATTTTTAAAGAGCTGTGCTCAATTCATAGCAATGCTCTAACTTATTCTTTGTGAAATTGAACTCACAAGATAACAGCATTGGTCTACTTTCATTTCCGTTAGTATGCACCGCAAATATTCTCTACAAACGGAACAATTAAAATCCAACAGTCTTCCCATCAGCGATATTCTTCAACTTCTGCATCGGAATGCTTGATTTTTACGGAAATTGATTTCTCTTAACCTAAATCCTTTATTGAGAACATTCAGATATCTCCTAAAGGAATACAAAAACAATTTTGCTCATTAATTTGGAATTTCGAGGTTTAAAGGTAAGAATGAATTCAATCAGTCATTAAGAACAACGAAACCTTTTTATTGCGAAATGAAAGCAAAATTTCAAGTTATTGTTGAAGTATCACGCATCAGAATCTTGAAAATTCCTTTCATGTCCCAATATTAGAAACTCAGTTTCCTGATACAAAAGCAGAAAGTGAAAGCCAGTTTATCTATGCTTATCTGCAAACTGAACTAAATGCTTTGATATGGCAAGTTTAACAACAGTTATATTCACAAAAAGATTTTTACTTCGCAGTTACTTACTTGTTGACACTGTTGAACATGCGCTTTTATGAAGCAGTAATCTCAGTTTGTCACGCGCTTCTTTGTTACTAAATTGACAGCATAACATCATGGAATCTACTTCGTTACATGAAAAAGTTCATTCACATTCGACTCAATTAATATTTCTTGAAGAAATGACCTTAATCATTCCTTCTTATAGAAATAAGACATTAAAATTGATTCCTCACAAAATTGAATGAGATTTTTTAAGTTTTCAATATGGCTGAAGAAAGCTCTTAAGGAAGGTATTTGATGTTGAAGAAGATTGAACTTCTTGGATGGATGGATGGATGAACATGGGTAGTGGACATCTGCAGGTGATGCGGTGGGAGAAGAAGGATTTGTCTTTAATGATCGTGCGTCGCCCAGCAGTTTCCAGACAATAGTAATTTCATGCTTGGTGATAAAAAGGACAGCATTCAAGAGGCCGGGCTGATGTGTTACCATTGCGGTACTTCATATCGTGTGAGAGTGAGCTTAGCCTGTGTATCGCTCAACTTCGCTCAGTTTTTTTAAGAATGTGCCAGGACCCATTTTCACTTCTAGTATTTTCACTGACACTCGGCTTCAGCAACCTTGAAAATCTCAGTAATCTAGTGTCAGTAAACAGGATAAATATAACATTGTATTTCACTCTCGATGGCTTTGGAGGTCACAGAAATGATTGAAATGAGTTTGAAATGCATTATTGCCCGGTATTGGAGGGTATATAATGCAGCATTATATGCGCGCCAATTTCACATAGAATTCTCAACGTACCAGATAGCCAAGAACCGTTGTCCGTCACTCCAACTTGAGATTCCATTGATGAATAAATTGGTAATAGCTATTTTCTTGAGAGAGGAAATATCAACTTTTCCTCCCGCAGCTATGGTGTACAGCCCGAGCGCAGCGAGGGATGGACAGATACATGTAGTTATGGAAGGAAACGTTTATTTCCTCTCGAAAGAATGTAGCTTTTCATTTTGTGATTTATAGATGTCCATTGTTCATTATAAAATTGATGGTTGCATCGCGAAATCTATGAATGAGTAAGTCAAGGGACTATATCGATATCTTGGTACATCTCTGGCTAATCACAATTTATTTATAGACTTCTATGATGTCTTTTATAGGAGTTTACATAGAAAAGTGGATCTTTCCAATCATTTTTAGATAGAAATCTGAATTTTAAATATATTCACATTTGCAAACATTCAGAGGCTTTCAAACTTTTCATGAATTAAAATCTTTTGTAGTGAATGCTATGCGGCATTTTTTCATTGATGCCGTCCCAGAGCTGGTAACAATCGTCGTTGTTGCCGCCTTCTGAATTGAAGAGCCGCTATGCGGCCTCGGCTGTACGACTCATTGATGCTTTCAAAATCTAGGCATGATTGATACATTGAGAGAGCAGACTTTCATAGACCAATAAAAGTCAAGCAAAGATTTCTTCATCTCTCCATTATCTGTGACTAACAGTGATCAATAATTGCAATATTCATGGACTTGTCAAGAGTTACATACAATAATATTATATCATCGAGTTTTAGGGCAGAAATATCCGACAGTCTCGGCTGGTAATGGACAGCCTTGTCCATGTCTGATATTTCTGCCCTAAAACTCCATGATATAATGCTACCACAGAATTAAATATTTTGTTTATCTGCATCGGTTTGCTAGACGGTGATTAATACGAAATCGCCGGCACATCGAGGAACCTATTCAGTGGGCAAAAAAGGAATTCCTAATACCTTACAGAGATAGGAAAAAAGTCGTGCGTCGCTTGCGGATTAATGTGAGCTCCAGCAAAGTGCCTCCATTGCCAAAATTCCTTCAGATTCGAAAAATTCAGATCATTGCGCACAAGTTTTCTCCATAATGTTGGCTCTTCGGATCATTATCAAAGAAAGTAGCAGGCGTACGAAAATTAGTTCACTTGATGTTTTCACATCCTCTCCTCGGCATTTCTCATTGTATAGTGCGTACAATCGAATGTTAAACAAGACAGGGATGTGTGTTTTGGTGTGTGCGAAGTGATATCACAGCACGCACGCATCTCTCTCTGGCTCTGGTGTCCGCTGCTGACAGCTTATTGTTTGCCATTTTCAATTGCATACGATACACGAATTATCCATTCGAGAAGGAGCAAGTTGTCTAATTCTGTGATGTGCAATTTCGATATTAAGGTTGAATACAACTGTTTCTTTCTAGGAAACCGAAGTGCGCGCAGATGAATCTAGTTCTGTGAATGCTACATTAGAAAGGATTGTTGATGGCAAAACTGTAGGACATTTGAGGTTGCGCAATAATGCAACATTGACATGGATTTTTAAGGACAGCAATGCTATAAATACACATATAGATGTCCCATAGCTTGTCTATACTGTCAATGTATTTCCGATAAGTGACATTTGCAATGTGTGACCTGAGAAAATCTATGATGTCATTATGATATCGTTGCCTCAAGATAGACAAATGTATACTGTGTCTGTAAAAATATGTTTATGTAGGTATGCAATATTAGTTTTTGTACCTCACTTGTGCATCTCTCTTTCCATTACTAACTCAGAATTTAGATCATTCATCCCATCACTCTATGTATGTACAGTCCGTTTCATAAAAAGTGGATCATCCTAAAATTTGACTAAATAAAACGTAAATATGATACAGAAAGTATTTTTCATGTTATTTCATGTCCCTAATATATTTAAATGTCCTTATATAATCTGATAAACTATGATACAGTAACGGTTCTTAAGAAGCTAATATTTTGTGGCCCTACCCTTATTGTCAATGACATTACCAGTGACGTAAGTTGTGATACGCCATCTGTAGGTAGCAGTGAACGACGAACGTTACGTTTTAGAATACTCCATACATTTTCTATGGGATTTAGATCAGGAGAACGAGCTGGCCAAGATAATGTCCTAAGCCCTAATTGAGACTTGCATAAGTTGACTCTACTACTCCTGTGACACGTAGCATTATCATCCATAAATAACCAAGTCGATGGATCACCAAGTTGATCTGTCATTTGGCCAATGTTCATTCGTAAAACATTCACATAGCGTTCAGAATTCATGGTTCCTTGTTGTATGTGAAGTTCAGAGCGGCCATTGGTCCAAATGCCAGCCCAAATCAGTAGAGTCGCACCACCTTGTACCCGGGGACGATGTAAATGTCTCGGAATTTCCTGATCAGATTTTATCCATAATCTCAATCGACCATCACTATCCTTCAGACGGACTGATGCCTCATCAGACCAGACAACCCGATCCCATTGATTTCGCCAGTGACAATGACTCATCGCCAATCTGAGACGTCTTTTTGTATGCTGATCTGATAATTCGATCTGAGAGGGCCTCTTACAGCTCTTGAAATTCGACTCAATAAGTCCACGAATAGTGGACTTAGAAATAAACGAGTCTAGTGCAGCCATCTCAGTTAACGAGAAACTTGGATCGACTTTAACAAATCTCAAAATTAGGCGGTCTCTACGTTTGGATGTTTTGCGTGGACGGCCAGAGCCCTCTTTACGACAGAGTCAAAAATCATCATTATGCCATCGATGCACATTTGTGTAAGGGACATTTAGTCGCTTGCTTGTAGCTCGCAAAGAAAACCCTAGTTCTAGCAAGGCTGACACTTTGCCTTTTGTGAATGCGATCTCGTTATTGTTCATTTGTGCTTTGTATTATATTGTTTTCAACCGGTAAGAGATAGATTTCTAGCTGAAAGCAATCAGGAGTGCTGCCAACACCACCGCAACGAAGTCAGGAAGCTATGGAACATGAAGTCCAGTTAATCACATGCAGCAGTTACATTATTGTTGATGAATAATGGTGCTATACTGGCTCTGATTGACCGATTTTCTTTATTTTTGTTTTGCTTGATAGCTTTTGGCTTGTAGAACAACATATTACATAACAAAGGAAACAAATGTAATTTTATAAGTATGAGGTATGATTTTGTGCAACATTGCTAAATGAAGATCAAATTATCTACTACTTTTTTGTCTATAACAGGAAAACAACTCAATATTCATGCTTGAAATTTCCAACAATGATATTAGTAAGCACAACTGACATATCTTCCAAATTTCAGAGAAATTCGTTCAAGTTTGGCGGAGTAAGACAAAGTTGAAGTTAAGGCGATGTTTAAGGGTGATCCATTTTTTATGAAACAATCTGTAGTTCAATTTCTATGACTAGAAGACAGTGATTGTCAAGACATGGATATCCATTGTAAAATATCAGTGCAAAAGTCACTATAATCATTCTGTTGATGCAAGTGCTGGGTTGTGCATTTGTTGCTATCTATCATAAATTGAATTGATCATGATTATATTTCATAACATCATAGATTGTTTATAGCTTTGGGACATTCCAAATGTACCATAACGCTTCAGCGACATGACCTAAATGTCAGCCTCAGCCTGTGGCCTCGTCTGACATTTGGTTAATATACGCTACATCAGAGATGTCTAAAATGTCTATCACATGCATCGATACAAAATGCATCATTGATACATTCTACATAATATGATATCTGTGTATTGCATGCTCTCTATGTGTCATGTATTCCTGCCCGCAATGATTTCACCATAGAATCATACATACTACAATGCAACTATGAGCATGTTTGAATTAGGACAGCAATGTAGGAATAACATAAGAGATTTCAAGGTAAGTAATTTAATATACAAATCAGCGGCCGTGTTAGCGGCCGACGATTTGTACATTAATTACTTACCGAGAAATCTCTTGTGGTTTTTCCATTGTCTACTTATATACATCTACATCTATCCATAGACTCCCTGTATCAGAACATTCTTCTACAATTTAGAAGTCTATGATCTTAGCAGTAACTTCTATGTTATAAATATTGAAAAACGACGGCCGGGTAGTGCCATTGCTGTCTGCTGACAGCAGTGCACCATAGATTTAGAAATATAAGTAGTATATATATATGTATGGTATACATTGTTACTGCTGTCCTCTCAAACATGCTCGCACTTATGCATTGTTACTGTGTAGTATCATTGAGGTCCGATTCCCTAGACATTGCATTCAATTGAAAAAAATCGGACTGCAATGATATCATTACTGCCCGTTTCTTAGATAAAGAATTCAATTAAAATAGGCGGATAACATTGACATCATTGTTGCCCACCTTTAAGATATAGAATTTAATAGAAAAAAAGCGGACAGCAATGATGCTATCATTATTGCGCGACTTTTAAATAGGCTTTGCACATTCATTTTAATCATTCATCGAGTGAATTTTAATACAATCATAGTTGATTGTATATCATATAATTACAATCATATGTAATTATGGGTTCCATGTGACTCACAGGAACAATGTAATTGCGGTCCCTTTTAAAGAAGGACCACAATGACAATGCTTCAGCACTATACACTCATCAGCATAGCTATCATTGTGGACTTCTTTAAATCAGACTGCAATCATTCATTGTTGCCTTCTTTTTCTGTGAATTACACCATAGCTAAATTTCGCACGATAGTGCTTCCAGGTGCAAGTTGGGAGGTAGCAACAAAGCTGCACAGGGACAGACATCTTTAGATCAGCACTTAAACGAGGCGCTGTAATACCATCAACGAATATCTGGCCTTCATGTTACTGAGTAAGTAGGGTTGTCCGCCGATATTTCACGTCATTTTTCTATGAAAGTCGTTCATATATCTCCAAATCGAAATTAGACGGCCTTAATTGCATAATTAAGGCCGTCTAATTTGCTATGTAATACCTTTGAGATAGGAGCATTTCACCATCCATCTTCGCGTTCCCAGTGAAAATGACATTGAAGTGATTCCTATGGTTCAATCTGGTTCCTATGGTTCCTAGATATCTCAAGCTTTACATACTTCAATGTTCTGAGCTGCATGGGCTATGTATAAAATAATCATAGATTTGAGTTTTTCGCAGATCAAAATCTTGGATTTTTGTTGTCATAGATTTTAGGTTCAGTAACAATGCATAATTATATTACCTTTCAAATGATCAGCCTAAATCGTCTGGCACTACGCGCCGACGAATTAGGCTGTCATTTGAAAGGCAATATATCTTCATTCTAATCTGAATAATAGTCGGATTTCTATGACTGATGCATGAGGCTATCACTCCTTAATTTTCTATTTCTAACAGTCGGAATGAATCATGCATTATCCTTCGTAGTTTCATTGTCAATTCCCTTGACATCACCCAAATATTTATTGCAATATTTTATCTTTCAAGTGAAGAGAGAAATGGATTGCGTCTTACATCCGTGGATATAAAACATGAAATAATGAATATCAGTTTTTAATGACAAAGTGGCGTGATAAAAATCATAATTCTCAGAACAATTGTTTTTCGATGCAGAAAATCAGACTGTCTAAAAGGTACATCAACAAAGGATGAGTGAATGATGACACAGTGGGCTTGTCTTTTTTATCAGAATCAATCTGATAGATCACAATTGGAGTCGCAGAATATTCTGCCTTGCTGAATTCAAATGAATTATTCACTTTATCAAAAGTTGTCATCAAAACAAGAATCTCAAGAAAATGAAGCATGAGACTGTCTATAAAGCAACAGAAGCAGGACAAGAGCGACTAATACTAGTCTTAACGTCACATTATAGAAATTCGACGTTATTATTTGATATTGACACGGACATTCAAACGACTCCTGATCCACGTGCTACAGTGATCTCATTACCGGCAGCCAGCACGGGTTTATACGAGGAATGTGGTCCAAAATGAGACTTTTACAAGATGATGTACACTCTATGGCTACCACGAACCTGCGCGTCTGCCCAACTCTTCTTCTTCTTAGACAGGATCAAAGAAAGGCAGATTAAAGCTTTCTGCAAAATTGTTTCTCTTGAAAAGCACTGCAGAAAAAGTCTACAGAGTTATTTCATGGTAAATTTGAAATATGAATTTAATATCAACTGTGAATCTATCTTTTTCTATTTCACATTTTTTAACATGAGTTTGACCAATTACATGGCAATCAATATTTTTGAATTTTGAATCAATGAGATTTCATCAAAGATCAGTTAGAAAAGTAATGACTTGATGAGAATGACAAAATAGTATAATCATGACATCTATTATGTTCAATCAAAACAGGAAAATGCAAGTCCTGCTATGAAATTCACGCTTCCTCACATTCTGAAATTACAACTCATCTAATTTTCCTGAAATCTGTTGTTTTTGCCGAATCTTTCGCATGCATTCATCTTTTGAAATTTCTTTCGAATACTCTTATTGCATTTGCATGTATTACTTTTACAGATCAATTTTAACCCATTAATGCCGAGTGACAACTTTTGCTGCCATACCGGCCCGCAACTTTTAGGACAACGCTGCTAATCAATAAGTGACCACATTAACCTCAAGAGATCTGAGCTCTTTCACACACTCTGAGACATGAGAGGGGGGGTCAAGTGGATCCCTTTTACAAATTCTTAGTTTACCAACTTAAATCGATATCAAAACTATGGGAAAGTTGATTTTTAATAGAGCAGTAGGCTTGCATGTGGAAAATCGATACAACTAATCCTTTGAATGTCTTTCAACCTTCTCAGCAAGCACAAGCGAAAATACGGTGCTTTTGTAGGTCAACGACATTTTGCACAGTATCAGTTGTACTAGGAGACGATTTTGTGATACACCATAAAACCTCAGAGTGTTAGATAATGACTTACTTCCTTATGATGTCTAGACAGGGATATTTCCCTATCCCATAGAAGTGGATAATAGTACACTAGAATGGAAGTTTGATATCTTGCCTATGTGCAATGATGGCACATGGAAAAGTCTATGGTTTGTAGATCTGCTTCGATCTAAAACATTGCATCATAGTCAAACTATTTGTCAAGTTGATTGTGAAAGTTGTTGACAGCAAATTGCAGGATTTTCATGAAGAGAACTGTAAGTGAGATGGCAGCATTGTTTCATGTGAATTAGCCTACTATACCATGGATTTATATACTGTGTCTACGATAATATACTGTGTCTACTGTGAATACGAATCTTAAATTGGTTCAGAGACATAATCGAATGTGGTCGGTTTACTGGTTATTAGAATATCTCAAGAATTTAAAGATAAAAATTCTAATTATTGGATAATTTCTCTTTCTAGCGGTTAAGTAACCTAGATCTTTCTGGAATAAACACATTGAAAGCTTCTTTACCGACCGTCATTTGTCAGATAAATAGGATGTCGCTGGATCCTTTCAATGAATCACTAAATGACTTATATGACATAGTGTGATGATACTTTGGAAGCTCATATTCGAAAGCATGCAAAGGTTTTGAAAATTGTTCAAATATATTGAACAGGGGAACCCTTTTAAGTAAAATGAATACTCTGAGATTTCTTGGCCACTGATTTCAAGCTGGAGCAATACATGCTCTGTAAATCGACATTACATGTTGCTTATGTATCTGATTATACTCTTGATTGATTATAGGAGCGATATTTCAAAATGATGAACGTACAGAACGTTTTACAGGATTTCCTTCTTTGTCATCCTGTCGCTGCAGAATTTTGTAAATTCACTATTGCTTTTGTGCACATGATTTTTGGACAAGGGGCAACAATCCAGATCACAAATTGACTTGATAATTAAAAATGCCAACCCGAAAACAAGAAAGCCAGCTCGCTAAATTTGCTTTTTGCCCCAACTAAGTTCCCCCGGCGTGTGCCATAATTTTCATGCAATTTCCATTCTGGGACTTTCTATGGTATTATTAATTTCTATGCCCTATCCCTAGTCATGTCTAATCCATAGAATTCTATGTAATGGGAATTTGTATTTTGAATACTCATGACTGCACTGTAAACTGTCACCTCCTAAAATCGAAGAAATCTGCATCCCAAAGCGCGACACACTAGAATTTTAGGAGTTTGCGTGAAATAGCTAGTGCGCTAGCCTCCTAAAACGCTTTGTTTGTATTTGTATTTATTTAAACACCATCCTTGCAGCGATCGAAAGAATACAACCACAATACAGATCATGAAACTTTTTGTAATCTTATTTTATGACTTGATTTTTAGACCCTATATTGATCATATATCATGAGTCATGTTTCAGGATATCGATGATAAATAGTCTAGTGGTATTCAAGGATTGGAAACACTCAATCTGTGGACGATAGCGGAGCCAATTTGAAATAATTTTTCATAGGCCTTTGGCAGTCAACATCGAAAACATCTTCAGTAATTTGATTTTTCATACTCCGGCAGATCAGTTTCTTCAGTTTTTCAAAAAGCACAAATGGTGCGCAAATCAGTGTTTTGCATTGTGAATCAAAAAACGTACCAGACACAAGAATCTGAAAAAAAGCATCAATTTTATATCGATTTCCTTTGAAGGATGAGATGATTGACCTGTTAAATCGTGGATGTATGAGCTGAAAAATAGAATTAAAAGGAAAAGAACATTCAAACATCTCGAGTCTGCTCATTGCATTGGCCTAAAAATGCACTCCAACAAAGAAATGTTGTTGTGGAAAATCTGTAAATCGTCTGGGTGCTGCTGTCTGGTGATTTTAAGCTGTAGTGGGGTGGATCTGGTGTGCTGTCTGCAGCGAGTGTCTGCTGTCTGGGGGAATTGCAGGGTGGCATGGAAACACAATGTGCTGGTCTGCAGTGTTTCTGTGGTTCTTAGGCCTGGGGGTGGTCTGAGTTCCCCTGTCTGGCTGGGCTAGCTGTAGGTCTCTGGTTTCTGGTCTTCTGGTTGGGGTTATATGTCCTGTCTTCTGGGTGTCTGGATGTCTGGCTGGGGGTAGATGAGTTTCCTGGTACTGTTCTGCGCGGCTGGCCTGGCTGTCTGCTGATCTGTGGGTGTTTCTGGCGGCTGGTCATGGTGGCGGTGTCTGATGTCTGCTGGCTTCTGTTCGGATGTTGACCTGCTGTGTGATAGTTTCTGGGGGGTCTGTGTGGGGTCTAGTTGGGGCTTTTTTTTTCTGTGTTGTACAGTTGCTGAGGAGCTGTCCTGACGTTTCGGTTGCTGGCTGTCCACTGAAACGCCTCCATCATATGAGAAGAAAGCAAACTCAGTGAGAAATTGAACTTTGCGAAGCGGGACGACTTTCAGTTCACACGAGATTATTGCTGAACAGCGAAATTTTTGCCCAAATGAAATTTGGAAGATTTTTAATGCGTTATGATAAATTATCAAATTTCCAAACCTTTGAAAAGGATATTCAAAGCAAAAAGTTCCCAATCGATGTCATTATCAAGGAGATTACGTACTCTTGCTAGCCATTAGTAGCGAGCTGAAACAGACCTTCATCATAAAAGATCTCTGCGACTTCACAACCACCTGCAAAACGCATGTTGTAAATGTCAGTTACCAAACACAGATCGAACGATTGGGCACAGTTAGAAACATTATCTTTTTCGTGAAGAATTTTGAAACGCATGTCATTTGAAAAACAATATCTTTGAGAGAAAAATGCAACTTTGAAGAGAGCTCCTCATTCAAGTAGTGCTGGATATGCGCGATCTGCTTTGTTATGAAGCAAATGGTCGAAGTATGTTCATTCATCACATGCGATGCACTGAATTATTATATAATAATCAGAGATTTGGTACAAATGCTCAGAGCTTATTTTCCCTACTCCCAATTAATTCCACAAAAAATATTGGTTTCTTTCACGATATTGTTTCGAGGCTGAAGCGGCTGAAATGTGCGAAACAATTTTTCTTTTGGTATGAAACGATGTTACAAATTGTGTGGAGCTATATTTGTGAAGGCGCATTTGAAACCTTCAGTGCGAATAGAGGTGGACATATTATAGGATAAACGCTTGTTCGCATTCAAACAAATGGCTCGCAAGTGCCTCCGCAATCATGATAACGCCTCTGTTTAAAAAAAAACCAACGCCTTTGTATTCCCTTTTCCCGATCTCACTCAATGCTCCATTTTTGCGGGATCCATTGTAATTACAGCTTTGCGAATTATTTATTCGGTCTTGTTATTGCCTTGGTACTGTGATGTCAGATTCTCATCGACGAAATCGGACATTTTTTAAATTGTGCTCAGAAGGTGATGGTTCGCTATCATTTGTATTTCTCAGTCCTGTGGACGTTGTACTCTTGTTTGTCCCGTAGGGCCTACTTATTGAAATCTATCAGAAACAGCTGGATAACATCCAAATCACAACTGTAGAATTCCAATCCCCTGATTCATTCATACTTTTGACACGCATGGTCCGATCTCCTCAAAATTAATAAACTCAAGAAAAACAATCATCTCGTCGCCGAATGAAACTAACATCAAATGTCCTGAAACCAATGCTTTTGAAAACAAAATGTTCATTAAGGTTTTGAAAGTGTTTGATGATAAAACCATTGAGCCTTAGGGTCAGGACGGCAAGGAAGAACCAAAATGCTTCCTATTACACCACATCCTCAATATTGAATCAATTAAAGTGTTCAGTGCAGGAAGACATCTGAAATGACAATATTTGTTGTCCTATGTGGAAGTTTCTCCTTTGGAATATATTCAAAAATGAGTAAAATCAGTTCAAGCACATTACTTCCGAGTCCGTGTATCAAGAGAATGCAAATAGTTGACCGGAGAAACTACGAGGACTTTAGATGGACTTACAATCCATGTCAAATGGCAATTTTGGTTGAGTGCTAAAGTGAAATTGATGCTGCTTGCCACTTTCAAGTGACTGTCTTGAAGGCGAGTTCGGATTTTACGTGCTTGTTTGGTGGACTATATTGTATCGCCTTGAGCAAGTTCGATTGCTCCTAAGCCGCTGTGTGAGAAGTTACATGAGCTGATTGCTTAACAAACGGAAAGTATATTCCAGCATCGAATACCGGCTTTGAATGCATAACCTTGATCTCTCTGATGAGAATGAAAAGCAAATGACCAAGCTCTCAATAAAAGTCGCAAACTACCTCATGTTGTCCGCATCGACATAATTTTCTGTTGACGAAACATTGCTAAAAAGAAAAGCGTTACCGATTGATCCCAACCAAATCATGCATACAAAAGCGATCCGGGATGACATCCTTCTTGATATGTTTTAAAAACGAAATCGAGGTCTCCTTACATTACCAACCAAAAGTCATTTTATTACTGCTTGCTTTCATACAGCTTCTTTTCAACATCCCCCAAACATCTTGTCTGAAAATCCCACTGTATTGTCGAACCCTTTACACTGTATTATTTTAATTTTTAAAAAAGGAGGCAATCGTTCACAGATAGCCAAACCATATTGTCAAGTTTAATTTCACCAGAAAAATGATCAGAAACATAAAGCGGATATCAGGAAACAAAATAATTTATCCAAATAAGCAATGAAGAAAGTAAGTATGCTACATTATACATGTCATTGTTGTTTATTTAATCTTTTCACCATTTATAACTATAAGGCAAGTACTGGAATTTGATGAATGCACAATTCACGTATTCATTACCAACACAATAATTGCATTTTTGTGTACACTTCATACGTAAAATAGGCTATAGCATATAGTTATTGTTGGAATAACATATTATGATAAATGTAGAAAGTAATAATTAATGCAGGAATATTTAGAAATGATTTTCTGCATTGATAATTGCATCCAGCGATTGAAATATTTTGTGAAAATCTGGCCTCCGCTAGTCGTCCACAGATCGAGAGTTTCCAATCCCTAGAATACCATAGATGTTAATCATAGATATCCCTGGTGATATATAAAAATTATAACTTAATAACTAAGCCCATGAACTTGGTTCTCTTCTCTGATCCTTGCTTAACATAATCTGATAAACAGATACATAACAATACATAACAATGGCGACGGAAGAACGGTTGAAGCTTGGGCGCAAAGAATCTGCGGAAGCCTGGCTAATATGCTTTGAAGCAAGAGCAAGAAGCAAAAAATTCATTGATGCTCCAGCTACATCTACAGACTTAGAAAAGACAGAGCTTACACATTTGTTTTTGGCATCAGTGGGAACCGAAGCACTTCAAATACTTAGAGTGTTGGTCGCACCAAAAACCATATCTGACTGTAGATATTCCAAATTCAAAAAGGCCATTATTCGACATATCGAGCCCAAACAAAAGTTGCTGATACCTGAGCGTATTGCCCAAATCGATTTGACGTCAGATGAAGTCGTTGACTATATCAGGCGACAAATCGATTTAGGCAAATTCACTCAACAAGAGACAAATCCAACCGGCGAAGTCCTGATGACCAGGAAGAAACAATTCGTGAAACGAAATGCCGATCATACAGGGTCTCAAAAGAAAACATTTGCATACAACAAATTCGACAAACGATCCGAAACAAAAAGTAAGGAAAGGTATAATAATAATTCCTTCAATTGTAGAAAATGTGGTCAGAAACATGGCTATCGCCAGTGCCCGGCCTTTGGCAAAACATGCAGTAAGTGTGGGGGCAAGAATTATTTCCACCAAGTATGCAGAAGCGGAGTACATTCACTAGAAGGTGAGGCAACAAATAGTCCTACTGATGGATATTTATTGATGACAACGGAAAATCAAAATGAAAATAAGTATAGAATACTATTAAACCTAGCTGGTTGCTCTATTGACTTTCAAGTCGATGCAGGTTCGCCTGTTAGTAGTATAAATGTAAATCATTTAAATCAAATGCCTGGAGCAAGGGAAAAACTTAATCGCGATGCGGAAAAACCTGATCTTTCTGATTTTGGCGAGTCACAAGTACGTTTCGAAGGCTGCATTAAGATTGTAATGACGAAGACTAAGTTGCCAGAAACATTTTGGGTGACAAAACGAGGGCCTGCGGTTCTTGAAAGAGACTTAATTGATTGCTTCTCTTAAATTATTACCCGAAGTCATTAGTGCTCTATATGAAGACGAGTTGCCGGAAATATCATTAAAATTAAAACACGATGTCGAACCAATAAGAATTCCTGCAAGAAGAATAGCATGTGCATTAGAAGAGTCTACCAAAATGGAAATACATAAAATGGAGTCTACTGGAGTCTTGACAAAAATTAAAGATTCTGAATGTGCCTTCCCAATTGTTCCAGTGGTCAAAGGAAAAACTGAAAATGGGAGCACAAAGATTCGTATCACAGGTGATTCCAAATTGTTAAATCGCCAACTTCAAATACCTATCGTCCATATGCCTACAAGAGAAAAACTATTACAGATTATCAAAGGTGCAAAATATTTTAGTGTTATCGACTTTGAATCAGCTTACCACCAGCTAAAGCTATTGGAAGTGAGCAAAACGTATGCAACAATTGCTACTCCATGGGGAATGTATCGTTACAATTTCCTGCCTCAAGAAATATCATCAGCTCCTGGACAGTTTCAGATAGTAATGGAACGCTTGACTGAAGGTATGAGTGGTGCAGCATTTTATTATGACGATATACTAATTGTAGGTAAAACTGAAGAAGAATTGAGTGAACGTACAGAAAGACTTACGAGAAAGCTCGACTCAGTTGGTTTGAAGGTAAACCCAAACAAATCAAAATTCAAAATAAAATCAGTTATCTTCTTGGGACATTGCTTATCAGAAGAAGGGATTAGTATTGATCCTAGGAAAGCTGAAGCTATTACCAAATGCCCAAAGCCATCTTCAAAAGAAGAATTATCAAGCTTTTTGGGAATAACTAACTTTTACAGTTCATTTATACGAGACTTTTCAACAATAACTGCTCCATTGTATGATGATTTTCTAAACGGTGAGAGTGTATTTTTATGGACAACTGAAATTAACAATCATTGGAAAGCACTTATGACAGCTTTGAAAACTGCTCCAATTTTAGTTCCATTGGATACTAAAGAATCTGTGGTCTGGACAACTGATGCAAGCCTACGTGGTTTAGGTGCAGTATTATCACAAAACGTCCAGTGGCATTCGCATCGAAAGAGTTATCTCCTACACAACAAAAATACTCAATCATTGAAAAAGAAGCAATGGCATTCTTTTGGGCAACGACACAAAAGTTTCCATTGTACTTAAAAGGTCGAAATTTTATCTGGGAAACTGACCATCAACCTCTGGAGAAACTGTTGAGTACTGATACAGTTCTATCGAAGATTGCTTCATCGAGAATCCATCGATGGGCAAGAGCTTTAATGCCTTACACATACTCCATTGTTGGAAAAAGATCTCGTGAAATACCAGTTGCAGATGGTTTATCAAGGATACGGAAATCATGATGGACAAGATGATGATTGAGAATATGTTGCTATGCTAGAATGCAATCCAATATCGCAAAGTGATATTCGAAACCATACAGCTGAGGCGATAGACATTCAAGATGTCATCAAACACATTAGTCAAGGAAAGCAACTTCGCAAAGGGCCTTTCTATCCGTTGAGAAATGAGTTACCTGCGCATGACGATGTTCTATTTTTTGGAAATCGACCATGCATCCCAACATCACTAAGAGAAAGAGCTCTAAATCTGCTACATGTGAAAAGTGACATGTGAAAATAAGAGATGGCCAGAGACAAAAGGTTACGGTGATAGAATTCACATAGATTTTCTTGGTCCAATCGATCACTGTATGATCCTAATTTTGGTCGATGACTTTACTAGATGGATTGATGCGTACTATTCAAAGTACATTACAGCTTCAGATACAATTAAAATGCTGAGAAAATCTATCTCGAGATTTGGAGTCCCATCGACTATAGTTAGTGACAATGGTCCTCAGTTCGCCTCTAAAGAAGTTCATGATTGGTTTGCAAGTATTGGTGTTACTCATCTATTTAGCCCACCATATCATCCAGCTTCATCTGCTTTGCATACGATCCTTGCATCTGTCTTCGAAGCACCCACAAGAATTGGACTATTATATTCCATGCTGAGAATAATGGAGCAGTCAGTGTGTACAGTTTTTTAAATTTTCTATGTTGCACCATGACGTTTGAATTGTTTGAGAATGTAAATATTTCTAGATGCTGCCTTGCAAAGTTTGTCGATATGCGCATTCCATTTGCAGTCGTTTTGGAAATGAAATCCCAAGATCTTATGTTCAGTCGCAACCAAGCTCTGATATTCATAATGAAGTTGGTTTTGGCAAGGGATTTGAGCTTTCTGATCGGAAAAACATCAACCTTGTTTCCTTATCATTTATTCTCAGTCCATTCAGAGAACAGCATTTTCCATATTCTTAAATTCTGCCACTATATCCTCGTTCATGTCCTCAATCTTCGACACTTGAAGAAGAATCCCCACATCGTCCGCGCATTTAAATATGCTAAATGATTCCAAGTGGCATTTAAGGGAGCCCATTTGGATACAAAAGATGAAAGCAGCCATTCTAGAACCCTGTGGAACACCAGTGCTTATTGACATTCAAGTGCTGATAGCTCCTTCAACTATCACCTGCTGTGTTCGATCTTGAAGAAAACTCATCAACCAACGCAGAAATTTCCAAGGGAGATTTGCCGCGATCAGGTTATCGATGATACTGCAATATTGAAGACTGTCGAAGGTTCGGCTTAAGTCACATCACACAAGACAAACCTCAGATTTCCTCCTTTAGTCCAATCTCTGTGTGATGTTATCCATGAAGTCTATGTGCGCCAGTAGAGTAGAAGATTTTTTCTAAACCCAAAGTGGTTGTCCCCATAAAGATCTACAAAGTCGCTTTCCAAGATTCTATCACGATCTATTCTAAAACTTTTGCAAGAAATGGGTCGAGTATGATCCACTTAACTTTTTGCCCTTCCTTAGGTACGTAATATTCTTTGCAGACTTCTATTGTTTAGGAAGAATTCCTCGGTCAACCGAGAGCGTGAAGATGTAAGCTTTATTTTGTGCAAGTACACATTTTATTAGTCTCGATGGGATATTGTCATTTCCAGATACTTTTGACAAGTCTATGTCGGCCAACTCATTAAAAACTATCTAAAGACTATCAATCCTTCCTTTTTCTGTGATAAGTACATTTTTCTAAAACTGAAAACATCTTTCGGGCGCGGTTCCCATTGTAGCCGGCGGCGGCTTTGATGGCTTATTCCTATTCTTTTTAGCTGGCTATGTTTTTCTGGGTGACCACTATTCTTAGTGGTTTGCTGGCGAGTGCATGGCTGGCTGACCTGATCTGGAAATTGAGCTATCATGGCTGCTGGCGGCTGCGGTGGGAACCGCCTTTGCTGTGCAATGATCCTTGCTTGTGTTGCCAAATATGCCATAGACTTATTTTGAAATTCATACGAACATCTTGTAAACCTTTGCTCCCCTGAAGCTGGCTGTGACAGCCGAAATATTGGGTGACCATAAGAAAAAATATAAATAATAATTAACAACATCTATTGCAGCTTTGGCTCTCCTTTTATCTTTATAATTTACTATGCTGCTAAAACGGAGCTTTATTTTACTTCATTAAAAACATTTCCGATGGTTATATTTGAACTCCATGCTTTACCGTCATCCTTTATTCCGCTATAATTTTCCCAATCAGGAGCTGGTGAAAATTCTTTCTAATAAATCTTGTTGATTTCTTCTGCACATTCCTCTGCATTTGAGTAGTGAACAACCAATGAACTAAGATTATGACACTTCCCTCCATCTCCTCTAATTTCTTTCAACAACTTCCAAATTCCGTTTGACTCTTCTTCCAAGAAGAATTTGCTTTCGGTATTTCAATTCGCAATTTATGCTTGAAATGGGTATATTTCAAAAAATTTGCCACGTGCTTGCAATTTATTAGATGCTTCAGAATGGTTGTTAACCAGACTCTATGCCCAGTATCCTTCATAGTCACGTAAGTGGTTCGAATGCAATCCATAGCGATTGCAATCCATTCACAGAAAATGTCACATTCTTCTTGAACGTACATAGTTGAGTCCATGTACCACTTTTGACAGGGGAAAGAAATAAAGATTGAAGCGAATCTGTCTACGTGGCTACGTCGGAAATCCATGACCTTGCACATCCTAGTTGGCAACTTATATGATTCTCTTGGTACAAGGAGTAATGCTATATGATCAGAATTTTAGATATTTGGATATGCCAATGGTAGACCATATCTGCTTTGCAAGTGATCACCTATAGGATCTTGTCCAAAGTCGAGTTACCTCTGGTTGTTATGTGCTCAATTTGTGACCGAGTAAGATTAGAATCCAATTCATTGGTCGGTAAATTATTGAAATCTCCAATCAAAATGAATTGACCTTCTCCCATTGTTTCTGTGATGCAGTCATATGAATCAACAATATACTGCGAAACATTTCTCAATTCAGAAATTGTTAAGTGAAACGTAGATTATTGATAAAACAATCCGAAGCGAAGGAAGTCGAATCCATACGCATTCAATTATCCCAGATTCAATTCTTGATCAAATAATTTGAGATTACGTAAATGATTCTTCCTATCAATCTGAAGATATTCACAAATGCAAAGTTTTTGTTTTTGAAATTATCTGGTTACTGTGCATGCATGTTTGAAATTTAAATTCAAATTTCAGATATGATGTTTTATTATTTATTATATTTTTTAATTCAACATCTAATCATGAATCACTGAACATTTTCAGAATCATGCTGCTTTTAGCCTCAGCGTCTAGATAAAAGTTCATGGAAACGGGTTGTTCTATCACCTGCAGAAATTGTAAATACTAAAAAGTGCTATTTGAGTTGAAATAAAAGTTTGAATTTTTTGACCTTTGACCTCATCTAATACGATGATGTAATCTCATAATTATTAGTATATATTTTATTAGTTTTTTGCTGTTATTTTTCATTTCAAATAGTGATAGAACGGACATATTTTAAAAATTGGCAGCTTCTTTTTAACTTTGACCTTCAACTCAGCTCAGGGATGACCTTAACCCATTAGTCCCCATAGTCCTAAACCCGATCATTTGACAGGTTATCACTTATTTCAAAGTTTCATTTAGATTTAGTTGAATGATTTATGCCCAAATTGAATATTTTCATCAGTCTTCTCACATCATGTTCTTGTTATGTAAAAAATACTTTGATTTTCAAAGCTGAAAAGTGGATTCATATAAAAGAAAACAGCAAGTGTTTATGATCACTTAGCTCTATAGGACATTGTTAAAATGATATTTTTGTATCAACCTAAGTTACTGATAAATGCATTGAGTTGAAATATATGCAAATGTTATATGAAAAAAAATTATTATGATTTCAACCCGTCCTTTTGTAGGATGGTGGGCACTTAAGTTATCAATAATTCAACGAATTCATCCTTTACATACTTCAAATATAAACGTTAATATTCCGGTAATTTAACTAACAAGATACTTTTCGATGATGCGAAACTATAGTCGACATGGTGCCAAGCGCAAAGCACATCCATGGATAGCAAGTACTATTTGGATAGCAAGGCGTGGTGCATGCCAACTCAAAAAGGCCGAATAAAGTGCAAAAAGCTTCAATCGAATATTCTATCGTGATAAAGAAGGGAAGTACAGAATAAAAATGTACAGATAAATGATAACAAACAAGCAAGTGCCGATTTTCATTTACTGCTGGAATGACAGTAGCTGTCCTCACACCTGACTTCCAATCGTCACGGTCGACATCCAGCAGTAACAGGCCAATTGCTTTGACTAAGATTAGGTCTAACGAAATCTATCATTTTTTTAATTGCATACCTTTAAACTGCTCACAGTCCTTAAAGCAACAATAAAGCAATGTGTTATGAGTTAGTACGCCTATTGTGTTGTACATGCTTTTGCCACAAGAAAATCATGAAGTCATGTACAAAATCGTAAAAATATTCAACTGCCAACTGCATTTGTGCATATTTTACTTGTTTATCAGTGAACTACGGTTCCCGATCAAAATGGCCTTTTCACTAAATTGTCCTGAAACTCAATTTTGATAAAATCATTTCTGGGAAAGCCTCGAAGAAATATTCAAATTGCAACATCCAAAATCTAAGTTTCTGTTACTGTTTCAGCACGAAAATCAATAGTCTCTGACAGGTCGTGGATTGAGGTTTCATAATGAATATATCCTAAAACTAAAACATGAATAAAAAGTGTACTTTGACCAAATTACCATTATAGTGACATCTCTCCAGCTTCGCATTGAATAGAAAATGGATGTGAAAAACAACAAAGCTTTCGGTATTTGATGTCTAACCCTCGCCTCCATCCGTGCAATTTTTTAAATATCTTTTGAACCAAGCAAACTATGGCTACCAGATTTCTAATAGCTTGCTTCCTATGCATTGTGCAGCTTTTGACAGAAGGAAAATAAATGTGACATTATACTTTTGGCGTAAGATCTATAATTTGAATGTTTGGAATATTTTGGCTGATTTCGACATATTCGCTTCTACAAATTTGTTTGTAGCCGCACAGCAAAACACCGAGCACCCTTTACATAGAATCATCCCATGCCACTTTAACCGGTCTGGAAAGTATTACGTTGAAATGGCAAAGACGGCCCGCAGACAACGGCAATTTCAACTTTATGTATCTGCACATCTAAATAACATTAAATGATTTTTGACACGTGACTTCCTTACTGTATTACTGTGAATGCATTTGATTTTGTTGTAACTTGACATATGTACCTACCTTGATTTTCATTACTGGAAATATAAAACGCTTTCTCTCTCTACCAGTATCAATTCTTGATGAAATAAGTTGAGATTACATAAATGATTATTCCTATCAATACAAAGACATTCACAAGTGCAAACGTTCTGAATTTGAAATTGCCTGCATATTATGTGCTTGAAATTTGAAACTCAAATTTCAAATATGTTTTACTATTTTTGTACAATTTAGTTCCGCATCTGTTCAGCAATCATTGAAAATTTTCAGAATCTTGTTGCTTTTAGCCTCAGTGTCTCGATAAAAGACATTGTAAATTCTAGACAGAGCTCCTGTGGCGTCAAGTATAACGAGTGTCTTGAGACAGTCCGATCGTTAATGTGACCAGTCTTGCCGAGGCATGTGCATATGCTAAATGATAGTGAATTTAGGCTGTAAGTAGAGCAACGGACAGGTTCCCATTTCCAAGATATAGGTCTAGCTACTCATTAAAGACAGTTAGCGTATCAACTGTTTCTCAAACATGTTTTCGCGGCTGTGAAATGATTAAGTGACAAGTTTCATTGCAGTTCACCAAATCTGCTAAATATTTAGTTTAGAGTTTAGATTAAAATACTTTGTGAAACGGTTTAATGACCAAGTCGAATGATACATGTGATTTAATGTCATTATTCCAACGACTTATTTGACACTGTAGTCACTATCAATTTTCTAAGGGCAAATTTGTCTTGGGGCGAGGTCGCAGCATTGGAAGTGAATATGAAGTCAAAAATTGGTCACATGAGCTGCGCAGAGTCTGACCAAAGTCTGCAGGATCACCTGTCAGAACACGGCACACTAACCCTCGCCCCACTGAGGGAGCGCGTTTTTTGCCTCCTGGCAATTATTTGAATAGGCAAGTTCTTTCACATCGATTTGTGAAGCAAATGATTCGGATGTAGCAGCTGAGTGAATAACTTCAGAGTGCATATGATCCGATGACATCTGCTTTGCATACGATCCTTGCATCTGTCTTCGAAGCACCCACAAGAATTGGACTATTATATTCCATGCTGAGAATAATGGAGCAGTCAGTGTGTACAGTTTTTTAAATTTTCTATGTTGCACCATGACGTTTGAATTGTTTGAGAATGTAAATATTTCTAGATGCTGCCTTGCAAAGTTTGTCGATATGCGCATTCCATTTGCAGTCGTTTTGGAAATGAAATCCCAAGATCTTATGTTCAGTCGCAACCAAGCTCTGATATTCATAATGAAGTTGGTTTTGGCAAGGGATTTGAGCTTTCTGATCGGAAAAACATCAACCTTGTTTCCTTATCATTTATTCTCAGTCCATTCAGAGAACAGCATTTTCCATATTCTTAAATTCTGCCACTATATCCTCGTTCATGTCCTCAATCTTCGACACTTGAAGAAGAATCCCCACATCGTCCGCGCATTTAAATATGGCTAAATGATTCCAAGTGGCATTTAAGGGTGCCCATTTGGATACAAAAGAAGAAAGCAGCCATTCTAGAACCCTGTGGAACACCAGTGCTTATTGACATTTCAAGTGCTGATAGCTCCTTCAACTATCACCTGCTGTGTTCGATTCTTGAAGAAAACTCATCAACCAAAGCAGAAATTTCCAAGGGAGATTTGCCGCGATCAGGTTATCGATGATACTGCAATATTGAAGACTGTCGAAGGTTCGGCTTAAGTCACATCACACAAGACAAACCTCAGATTTCCTCCTTTAGTCAATCTCTGTGTGATGTTATCCATGAAGTCTATGTGCGCCAGTAGAGTAGAAGATTTTTTCTAAACCCAAAGTGGTTGTCCCCATAAAGATCTACAAAGTCGCTTTCCAAGATTCTATCACGATCTATTCTAAAACTTTTGCAAGAAATGGGTCGAGTATGATCCACTTAACTTTTTGCCCTTCCTTAGGTACGTAATATTCTTTGCAGACTTCCATTGTTTAGGAAGAATTCCTCGGTCAACCGAGAGCGTGAAGATGTAAGTCTTTATTTTGTGCAAGTACACATTTTATTAGTCTCGATGGGATATTGTCATTTCCAGATACTTTTGACAAGTCTATGTCGGCCAACTCATTAAAAACTATCTAAAGACTATCAATCCTTACTTTTTCTGTGATAAGTCCATTTTTCTAAAACTGAAAACATCTTTCGGGCGCGGTTCCCATTGTAGCCGGCGGCGGCTTTGATGGCTTATTCCTATTCTTTTTAGCTGGCTATGTTTTTCTGGCTGACCACTATTCTTAGTGGTTTGCTGGAGAGTGCATGGCTGTCTGACCTGATCTGGAAATTGAGTTATCATGGCTGCTGGCGGCTGCGGTGGGAACCGCCTTTGCTGTGCTATGATCATTGCTTGTGTTGCCAAATATGCCATAGACTTATTTTGAAATTCATGCGAACATCTTGTAAACATTTGCTCCCCTGAATCTGGCTGTGACAGCCGAAATATTTGGGTGACTATAAGAAAAAAATATAAATAATAATTAACAACATCTATTGTAGCTTTGGCTCTCCTTTTATCTTTATAATCTACTATGCTGCTAAAACGGAGCTTCATTTTACTTCATTAAAAACATTTCCGATGGTTATATTTGAACTCCATGCTTTACCGTCATCCTTTATTCCGCTATAATTTTACCAATC
Organism: Prostheceraeus crozeri; assembly: GCA_907163375.1. Classification (NCBI taxonomy): domain Eukaryota; kingdom Metazoa; phylum Platyhelminthes; order Polycladida; family Euryleptidae; genus Prostheceraeus; species Prostheceraeus crozeri. The sequence goes on along the minus strand of CAJQUW010007332.1, from coordinate 39,271 downwards.
AGGAGCTGGTGAAATTGTTTTTTAATAAATCTTGTTGATTTCTTCTGTACATTCTTCTGCATTTGAGTAGTGAACAACCAATGAACTTAGATTATGACGCTTCCCTCCATCTCTAATTTCTTTCAACAACTTCCAAATTCCGTTTCACTCTTCTTCAAAGAAGAATTTGCTTTCGGTATTTCAATTCGCAATTTATGCTTGAAATGGTTATATTTCGAAAAATTTGCCACATGCTTGCAATTTATTAGATGCTTCAGAATGGTTGTTAACCAGACTTTGCCCAGTATCCTTCATAGTCACGTAAGTGGTTCGACTGCAATCCATAGCAATTGTAATCCATTCACAGAAAATGTCACATTCTTCTTGAACGTACATAGTTGAGTCCATGTACCACGTGTGCCAGGGGAAAGAAATAAAGATTAAAGCGAATCTGTCTACGTGGCTATGTCGGAAATACATGTACATGACCTTGCACATCCTAGTTGGCAACTTACATGATTCTCTTGGTACAAGGAGTAATGCTATATGATCAGAATTTTAGATATTTGGATATGCCAATGATAGACCATACATGTATCTGCGTTGCAAGTGATCACCTATAGGATCTTGTCCAAAGTCGAGTTACCTCAGGTTGGTGTCTGCTCAATTTGTGACAGAGTAAGATTAGACTCCAATTCATTGGTCGGTAAATTATTGAAATCTGCCCTCACGAAAATTCCCCATGATTTTTTATGAGATTTTTACTCATGTATATCTCATGAAATTTAATGCGGATTTGAACGTTTTCGCATGAAATATCTCATCAAATTTCATGAGCTTTCTCATGAAAATCTCATTGATTAATTAACAGTTGCTTTTTCATACTTCTGAATTTATTTTTCTCGCATATAGTTATTGAAGCTTTCTTGGCCTAGCCACATCGCCCAAAGCATTGACACGTCATGTTCTACAGAATGCTATTTCAGTATTCGCAAAAAGTTAGACCACTATTTTTCATGATCGTACGTTTAAAATGGTGATTGTATAATATGTCTATTCTTAACATTTTTGCATAGTAATGATAGTTGTAAAGGCCAAATTTTATAAGCATCATTCGAATATGCTGCTGCACAAATCGCCGATGATAACATCCTATATATTTTTATTTTTATCTTTGTATAGGACTAACCTTGATGATCCTTGATCGATTGTTGTAAGCTTTCTTATGAGTTATCTTCTTTTCGGGCTTAGCATGCATAAACTTGTATACTTATAAGCTAATTGAATTTTCACGAAAGACCACATAATGCCCTCATGATTTTCCCATGAACGCGGTCAACGCATCATCAGGACATCATGAGTTAAATATTTTCTTGTGAGAATATCATGAGCTCTCATAAAAATCTCATGAATCCGCATTAAATTTCATAAGTTCTCGCGAAAATTTTCGTGAGTCAAAATGAATTGACCTTCTCCCATTGTTTCTGTGATGCAATCATATGAATCAACAATATATTGCGAAACATTTCTCAATTCAGAAATTGATAAGTGAAGTGAAACGTAGATTATTGATAAAACAATCCGAAGCGAAGGAAGTCGAATCCATACGCATTCAATTATCCCAGATTCAATTCTTGATCAAATAATTTGAGATTACGTAAATGATTCTTCCTATCAATCTGAAGATATTCACAAATGCAAAGTTTTTGAATTTGAAATTATCTGGTTACTGTGCATGCATGTTAGAAATTTAAATTCAAATTTCAGATATGATGTTTTATTATTTTTTATATTTTTTAATTCAACATCTAATCATGAATCACTGAACATTTCCAGAATCATGCTGCTTTTAGCCTCAGCGTCTCGATAAAAGTTCATGGAAACGGGTTGTTCCTTCACCTGCAGAAATTGTAAATGCTAAAATGTGCGATTTTAGTGCTATTTGAATTGAAATAATAGTTTGAATTTTTGACCTTTGACCTCATCTAATACGATGATGTAATCTCATAATCATCATTTTATCAACCACATTGATCAGATCTTTCGATTAGTGTGTGGTTTATTAGCTTTTTGCTGTTATTTTTCATTTCAAATAGTGATAGAACGGACATTTTTTAAAAATTGACAGCTTCTTTTTAACTTTGACCTTCAACATAACAAACAAGCAAGTGCCGATTTTCATTTACTGCTGGAATGACAGTAGCTGTCCCCACACCTGACTTCCAATCGTCACGGTCGACATCCATCAGTAACAGGCCAATTGCTTTGACTATGAGTAGGTCTAACGAAATCTATCATTTTTTTAATTACACACCGTTAAACTGCTCACAGTCCTTAAAGCAACAATAAAGCAATGTGTTATGAGTTAGTACGCCTATTGTGTTGTACATGCTTTTGCCACAAGAAAATCATGAAGTCATGTACAAAATCGTAAAAATATTCAACTGCCAACTGCATTTGTGCATATTTTACTTGTTTATCAGTGAACTACGGTTCCCGATCAAAATGGCCTTTTCACTAAATTGTCCTGAAACTCAATTTTGATAAAATCATTTCTGGGAAAGCCTCGAAGAAATATTCAAATTGCAACATCCAAAATCTAAGTTTGTGTTACTGTTTCAGCACGAAAATCAATAGTCTCTGACAGGTCGTGGATTGAGGTTTCAGCATGTCTTCTCTATTAAGTTTCCAATCAAAGTTGCACCAGAAACACGGGTCTTTGATGTTGCTGAGTGAACTTCTCTTATTTGAATTTATCTCGAGTCTGTCAGTGGGACACTTTCTCAAGACGATTTTGTGACCATTTTGACCATTAAAACCATTTTCACTTGTTTTTAGTTGAAACCTCCTGCACACTCGAAATCATAGAGTAGGGATATATAGGTAGAGTGTCGACTCAAAAAGGTATCTGTATACAGTGGAAATTTTTATGACAATAATAATAATGAAGCGTATATTTGATAAGAAATAGGAATCAAGTTTTACAAAATAATAACAGCAATATTTGCCACATAAAGTAAAAAAAGTCATGTATGCAGTGTTCACTTAGAATTAGATAAACTTGACATATAAATCACAAATGAGTTTAATCTCCGCATTGTGGAACACAAAGGCATCTTTATTCTACCACTAGGGAGTAGATCAGGCATGATAGGATATAGAGAATGCTCTGAATCCTCTATAGCGTGTTGGAATAACTTTGTAGCCATCCTTTCCTGAACCTCGAAAAAGTCAGGCAAGCATCGAGACGTGCAGTGAATTCCGCATATGATTTTGTGACAACGGCGTTCAAATTTGTGCACCAGGTCTTTATCTTTGTTCAAAATACTTCCAATATATATTTGGCAGCCATAGTTCAATGTCGTAAGAATTAGTGATTTGTAAATCTGCACTAATTGTGGCTTCGCTAAGAACCCCTTTAAAATTCTCAAAAGGTAGACATGCTTATTTGCAGATTTGAGTCTCTCTTTTAAATGGAGTGACCAATTCAAGGAGCAACTGAGCTGCACACCGAGAATCTTTATGCTTTCTTGGAAAAGTAGAATTTCTGTAACATCGCTACTGTCAAACAACGTGTTCTTTCTGATTAGCATATGCACTGTTTTATCTTCATTTAAGTTGAGACTGTGCGTACTTGTCCAAGATGCAATGTGGTCGATTTTATTTTCAAATCTCAAAAGATTTGCATCATCCCCAGTATGAGCAACACATAAGGCAATGTCATCCGCATATTTGTAGATGGAGTTGCTTTCGGATAAAGGCGTCAAGAGGCTCACAAAAACACAATACATGGAGGGGGACAAAATAGCTCCCTGGGGAATACCTGATGAGATAACCGAGATGGAGCTGGAAATCCCATTATAGTATGTGAACTGTTTGCGTCCATGAAGATAGCTGCAATACCACGTGATAAAGCCCTTTCGAAGGTTCGTATCATACAAGCGATTTATCAACTTTTCGTGCGAAATAGTGTCGAACGCCTTTGAGGCATCAAATCCTACGACAGAAACCGCGTGAATGCTATTCTTCTCCAAGTTCCTGAGAATTTCATCATGCATACTGATGATATGGCAAATCGGACTGCTCTTTGCTCTAAAGCCGAATTGGTTAATGCCATAATTGTCATACAATTTACAAAAAATCCGTTTTTATATCAGTCTCTCGAAAATCTTTGAAGGGCTGGGCAATATGGAGATAGGTCGAAAAGATTCAGTTTCTTTTGCGGAGATAGCGTTCCCGTCGTCCAAGAAATTATTTGAGCACTTTTGAAAAAAGTCAAAATTTGACAATTTATATACTACCAAGATGACTCTCCTATATAAGTAGTATGAAACAAGTTGGATATCAAAGGAAATAACTACTTGCTAATAAGCATCCTAACTAAGCGGAAATTATGCTGATTATCAAGGGAATTTCATGATCCCTATTATAATGGAGGTCTTCATGAAAAAGTTGCGATATCATTCGTGCTTTGTTGGCTGAAATTAAAAGTTTTTTAATTCAATTTTCACCGGCATTTATGATTCACTAAATTTATGTTTCATTTCTTGAATCTGAATAGTGATGTGGAACCATTGACATCTATCAAAGTTAAATGAAGTCATTGTCTTTGATAATGTGATTTTGCTTTGCCAGTGGCAGGTTGCAGATGTGATATGATCACGCTTGAGAAAATACTCCTGACGTTGAGCATGAAAGTAATAGGAACCCATCGAATTGCTAATTTAATAAACATTAAATCTCTAAGGCAGTCATGAGAATCTGTGAAATACTATCATTCCTTCTGCATTACAATTATGATCACTCAATTCCACTGTAATTTCTGCAAAACTGCAAAAATTTGCATATCTCACATTTGGTGACAATACCATCTGTATCTCCCTTGAGTTCATTTAATAAAATCTAAAGTGTATACACATTGGGGATTTAATAAGGAGTTGCCACTCTACCTAATATACCTACTCTATGCTCGAAATCAACTCATGATACAATCATATTTGCAACAAGATGCATGAATGGACAGGCATTTATTTGTTTGTATCTGCTAGGTACAATGTTGGGCTTTTAGTTAGTAGGTATCTTCATCTCCCCCATGTAGTAAAAGCTGTATTTTCGTGAGTCATGATGCCGTGATTCTCTTTTAACAAGAAAGCATTGAATTTCAATTCATAATTAGCTTCAGTCATTCCGCTAATTCATAATAAGCGGGAACAGCAGCTAATTCGGATGAATGCGCCTTCAAGTTGAAATAAAATGTTTCAGTTGACAAATTTAATACTGCTGTTCGACGGCAATTTTATAATCAACATTTCTGATTCGATATTCCTTAGTCTGAGATAAAAGGAGTGGTTGATGGAGAACCCGCCATATAAAATAAGTAGGATGCCCTTTTGCATTCTTGAACTCAAGAATATGTGGTATCTCATTCCGCAGTACATGTACTTTTACCCGTTATTTCCTTTCTAGAGGCAGCTGGAAAATGAAAGCAGAAACAATGGCGTCATTCAATCTGCACCTAATCTTCGATCAAACGAAGCGAGCTCATTTGTTGCTAGCAGGTAACAGAAATTAATCCCACACAAGTCAACCTGAATTTCTTCCGTATCATGCATGCTGATTGCGTAGGAATCCATGAGTCACATGACGGGAATCTCAATAAAGACGAATTTACTGCGTTTCTCCTGTTTAACGAGGCAAGCTTGCCTTCATGCGAATACCGGGGTAATAGCCAACGCAATCAACCCCGTGCTCTGCAGAGATCGGATTCAACTCCACTGACAATTATTATTTGATTCAATCAAAATGTCAAAATCAAATTCGTCTGGTCCTGATTGCATCTCAGGACTTTTTTTGTCAGAAAATTTGCTGAATTTTGGTCACACCGCTGGCTTTCATCTATAAAAGGTGTCTACAGTCGGCTGTTTTCCCCTCATTTGGAAATCTGATAATGTTCTCCCATTACGAAAGCACATTTCCTCTGACTACCGCCCTATTTCGATTCTCGCGTTTTTAAGATTCTTGAGAAACTCATGCGTGACCTTGTCATTTTACCATTCCTAAAAGTGTCTCTCAACCAACGTGAGTTTGGTTACATTTTAAAGGGTTTTGGCGGCTGTACGAACGTCCTTCTGGGGATCATACTATATTTTCCAGAAAATACATTGCTCAAAACTCGTCTAATTCTGCCACTAGTAGCCATAGATTTTCAAAAGGCCTTCGATTCCGTGAGTCATCATCTGCTTTTTAAATGTCTTTTGAAAACGTATTTTTCAACGTCTGCTTTAGAAAACGTAAATAACTGATTATAGAACTTTACCCAGCGTCATCATGTCTAAAAGAAAGTTTCTTATCTAAATATCGAAGATGGTCCTAATAATACGTCACGGTCAATTTTTGTGTTTGAGTGTCTGATGTCTGTGTTATGGCATGTTTTGGCATACATGCCTATTTAATGTATTGACAAGCGCAAAAGATAATATGAAATCAGCAAGTAGCTAGCAGTAAAAGTCTAAAAAAATAGGGATGGTCCTAATGAAAAGTCGCATGCGCTATACACTGAAATCTGTTTGTCTGAGTCTTGTGCTATTTGATGTCTGACTTTAACTGACAGTTTATCTTGGAAGGCGCACTTCAATCGTCTCACTAGAACCGCAAGCAAACGTTTACATATACTGCAGTTTTTGAAACCTATCAGTTCAGTACTGCTATATGTCTTTGGTAAAATTTGAGAAGTTAGTAAAGCGGGCCCACCGTGTTATTTGTAATGATAATTCATCTTAAATGACAATTCAATATCTAAAATCGCCAACTTTGGCTGAAATGAACCACCTCAATGATAACAGCCTGCGATGCCTAACCGCTAAACTGAGAAGTTTCCTATGAGTACACAAAGAGATTGACAATACAATATGACTGTCGAATATTAACAGCCTGCGGATACCCAAAGAATTCAAATGCTCAGGAAAATGCACAGAATTCGCTACTACAATTATATTAATTGCAAGCCATGTTATTACAAACTATATTAATTACAAGCACTAATCGCAAAAATATGATAACCATATATTTTTAGAAAGGTAATGAAGAGAATGTTTCGATAGACATATTTTTTGATAGTACAATTAGATTTACAGGTCATTAGAGGTCAAAGGGTCAAATATACTGAGAACAGTATCTTGATTTTTTAGTACTTTTGCATTATTTTTTCATCAACACAGTCATACTTAGACCTGTGAGTTTCGTGAACAGCGCGCGGCAGAGAACGGAGCTTATCGAACGATCTGTCTGGTCGCGCCACCATTTTCCTGCAAGAGCAATGTCATTCAGATGATTGGGAAAAGTGGCATAGGCCTATATGCCAAAGTGGCATATCTGCTCCATATTTTTTTGCTTCTTTGATAAGCTCATGCGGAAAAATACAATACAGGATCTGTTCCAGTGAATGTATGGAAATATTATATTGAAATGGAGACCTTTACTGTCTAATATCACTTTGCACTCTTTTATGATGATCTAGTATAGAAAAACTCTATTCGTACAGCTAGAATTAGCACAACAATGTTGGGCAAAGAGTTGAATATTTTAGTAAGCTGCATTTACTTGAATGTCATTTTCAATGTGAAGCCTGTTCTACAGGGTGTGGCATATAAAAACGTGACTTAATTTTATCTAATTATGCAACAGAAATTAACAAATAAAGTCTTATTTTGAAGCCAATACACATCTTTATTTCCATAATCAATATTGCAATGATTGCATTTGAGGATGAGAGTATATTGTTCATGCAAAGCAGTAGAACTCGAAAGTCAAGGAACTACACTGTAAATCGCTGGATACGAAAATCACATACAAACATATACCAAAATCACATACAATTTAAAACCAACATTTGATACGAGATTCTTGTATGCTGACAGAGATCTGGTATGTTTTTCATACGAAATCTAACTTACTTTCGTATGTGATTGGTATGTAGCGATACGAACTATTCTATCTGTGATTGGCTGTTTTACAATGAACTACGAGTTGTTGGTATGTTTTATATACGAGAACCGATGCAAATTCATCCTCATTCGTATGCCTCTGGTATGTATTTGGTATGTGCAGCTTTAAGTCACATAGCAAAAAAATATGTGTATTGCATACTACTTACTGTCAAATAACTTTTTTTTGGTAATCCCAGTCGCGAATATTTTTTGTTTGATAGGGTGATATATAACCAGATTAGATTGTCGTCGTTGCTACTTGTCTAGCAACATTAACGGGACGTTTAGTTAGCTCTACTTTATGAGCCAAGTTGATGAACATCAGTTCATTCAAGCGATATATTTCGTGCAATCATGTTGACTTATATATCTCAAACATGACTATTTTTGCGTTCATGAATTATAATGTGTTTATTTCGGATTGATAATATGCTTAATTTCAAAATTACATAATGCATAATTGTTGCAGGTTGAATACTTATTGATTATTTATGAAATGCCATAGACTTGCGTGTATTAAAATCGACTTCAGTAGTGAAAGTATGACTCTTGAATGTCATTGTCTGACTACTTAAAGAACAGTAGTAACATTAGTGTGATCTTTATTGACAAAAGGCCTTTTATCAACATACTTTAGACATGATTTATGCTTTCTTTTAACATCGTGCTGGTATGGCTTTACTATGTAAAGCAAACCACATTTGAAATTACATACGAAAAGCATACAAATATATACCAAGACAATACAGAAATATACCAAAAAAATACTTTGGTATGCATCCTTCGTATGTGATTGGTATTGAGCGATTTACAGTGTAGATGAAAAGAATAGCGACTGAATGGAAAAGCAAGTCTACTTCCAAGGCTTCACTTCAACGATAATCATCATGGCGAAGTCTTTCTCTTGCAGATGATCACAACATCAATTGAGTGAAGACCGGATCAACCTTCAGCAGAAGCGCCTTGCAACCAAACTCCAGAAATTTCGTATTTTCCGGCTAAAAGTCAAAAGTCAAATCGCTTATTTCCAACTTGGAAAACGTAGTACAAATATATATATAGCATTGATGTGATGAGTGACAAAATGATAAAAATGTCCATATACAATGAATGATGGATCGAGGATGAGATGTCCAAGTAAGTGAAATGATGATACGGGTCGGAAGGAAAGGCCATGCGCAAATCATTACATGCATTACAAGTCAAATGTCAAAATTGATCATGCATTATCTGCATATTGAAAAACATGTATGTTCAATAATATTAACATTATCTCACGTCTTAGTATTTTTTATGAATGAATATATCTTTGCTGTGATTTTGGAAAGTGATTTTTCTGGATTAATTTCTTTTTTATAATCATCACAATTTATTTGTAAGTTTAATTAATATGTTTTGGAGAGCCGGTCAATATATGATGCAAGGTCTCCACGTCTCTTCCATGTTGAACCCCAAACATTTTCATTTAGATAGATGTCATCACACTTACTTTTGACCATTAAACTATTCATTGAGTTCATGATCGATCATTGAGCTCTTCATCAAGATATCTCTTTAGCAATTTTATCACTTTAGTTGAAGTGATGTTGACACTTCATCCATCGTTTAATTAACTCGTTTTCTATCTACTGAGTTGTGAAGGAGTCAGTGACAAAATTGAACAAAGATTTCCAGCTATTGGCTCGACTGTAATTACTTCTCATTCTAATTTTGAAATTCTATTTTAATAGATAGCTCATAGATAATAATTTGCAAGTTATATTGTTTTTTAACGAAACCCACATGATGCTCTCAGCATTGATTTTTATATGAAAAATATCTTCCGTAAAGACATTAGATTCAACACATCGGTTCCTTTATATACTTACAAATGTTCAGCATTGCATGATCGAAATGAAAGCTGTTTGGTCATCTGCAACAATGGTGAAAGACTCTACCCTGATGAATACCATTCAAGTGAAGAATTGGAAGTAGTAAATGAAAATGTTTGGGGTTCAACATGAAAGAGACGTGGAGACTTTGGAACATATAAAACCGGGAAATACGAAATTTCTAGAGTTCGGTTACAGGGCGTTTCTGCTGAAGTGTCTGAAGTTTCTGCTCAATTGTTGATGTGTGATCAGCTGCATCATCGGTCGCCATAATGACTATCGTTTAAGTGAAGACTTGGAAGTAGACTTACTTTTCCATTCACTCGTTATTCTTTTCATCTAGTTTGTTGACTTTTGAGTTCTACTGCTTTGCATGAACTACTCTCATCCTCAAATGCAATCATTGCAATATTGATTATGGAAATAAAGATGTGCATTGGCTGCAAAATGAGACCTTATTTGTTAATTTCTGTTGTATAATTAGAAAGTTGTGCTGCTTTAAAATTTAGCTACGTTCTTTTATGCCACACCCTGTAGATCCTTAATTCTACAGGATGTCGGAATTCTATGGTTATTGACATGCAGCATTTCCTTTCTGCAATGACTATTTGCAAGGGAATGCTTGTTTTCCTGTATTTTCAAGGTCTGAAGTAAGCACAAATCTTCAGGATAGCCACAATGATAAATTTAAAATAGCTACTATGATTTTCATTGCAAATCACAAAATTATCGAAGATCACACTACTTTTCACTTTATAAATGATATTGACCACACTATTATGGTCAAAATTAAGTGAGTGTAAATACAATACTGTAAATACTGGTGCGTTGAATTAGAGGTTCAATTACAGGAATGATGCCAATTAAACGAGTTTTCATTCGATTACATATTGAATTTCAATCAGATAACGTGATTTGTTATAACACAAGTGCTGATTTCTTCGAAACGTCTACTTCCCTTGCTTTCCATTTTCCTCAAACATTCTTGGCCATTTCCCATAACCAAAGAGGTTCTCATAAGGATCTATGCCATCCTGAGCAGGATGCTTGCATGTAGTCGGAGTTGCATTTGTAAGAAGTCACCACTCCGGCTCTATCTTGCAGAGTCTATTCGAGGAAAATGTACAATTCTTCAGCAACTTCAGACTTCTATCGTTGGTGTAGCTTCCTCTTACGGTAGATATTTTTATCCATAGCTCTGAATTTGAATCGATTTCGAGAGATTATTGAGCCTCAAATCATCTAAATGCTCATTCAGTAAGGACTGATGCCGATTTTATTCTCTGACTTGAATGTATGTGCACAATTGACTGAGTTAGTGGTTACCAGGTACCATTTTCCTTTCTGTATTAATGCCTGAGTCAAATTCGTCCGCGAAGGATTCAAGAGACTTAGTTCCTGCATTTACAGAAGATTTAGTGTTTCAAATTGCTGCATCACTGCTGTGTACAGAACGCTAAGTTGCTTGTAAATCCGTATTTTTGTCTACTAGCTTGCGGATTCTAATGTAGGCTATTGTGTATAAACAAGAGTTACAAAAATTGATATCGCAATTAATTTGGCTAATTTTATGAAATATTTTCCGAGTCTACGATAAATAAATTTGGTTATTTCTGAACTGAATTTAAAAAGCCACTCTCCTTTGCTCCGGCGCTTCGGTTATGGACAGCAATCATCTTCAAGAAAATAATAAAAGAAAATAAACATTAATTAGAAAATAAAATATACAACTCTAGACTGATGCAAAATTCTTTCCTAAAACTACCCTCGCGAAAATTCCTCATGATTTTTCATATTTTTTCTTATATTTGTCCCATGAAATTTCATGCGGATGTGGAACGCTTCGCATAAAATTTCTCATCAAATTTCATGAGTCTCATAAAAATCTCATTAATAAATTAACAGTTGCTCTTCCAAATTTCTGAATTTATTTTTCTAGCATTTAGTTATGGAGGTTCTGTCAACCTCATTTCCCCAATACTGTTTCACTATTCGCAATAATGAATCATGATTGTTTCCACGATAAGTTATTGAACTGTTACTGCATATATCTCTATTTTCAACATCACGCATTCAACTTCTAACTGCAAGGTCAAATTATATACGCATCATTTCGAGAGGGCTGTTGGAAATCGCTATGATGCATTCTATATTGTTGCTTTTCATCCTTTATAGACTAAACTTGGAGATACTTATCGATTGAATAAGCCTTCTTATGGTTCTTTCCTTTCGCGGCTAACATGCATAACTAACTACTTATAAACTTATTTTCACAAGAACATCATGAATGTTCTCATTACCACTAATTATATTCTCATCAAAGCATCATGAGAACAGCATGAGTTAAATATTTTCTTATGAGAATATCATGAGACTCATCATAGCCTCATGAGCTCTCATAAAATCTCATGAATCCGCATTAAATTTTATGAGTTATCATGAAACATTTTCGTGAGGGTAAAAATGAGTTCAAAATCACTGTGGTTTTATGAAATCAATGAAGGAAAAATACAAAGAAATCTTATAAAGCAACAAAACGTTTGGCAAGCCCTGGATCTTGGCGATGTAGTGTCAGCTTCACAGCTTTGATGTAGATAGCTTCAGAAATTTCTAGGCCTCTTTCATGATGTGAACGTGCACTGTCGTACAGCTATCTTAGTGTTGTCAATCTTAGTGCAGCCAATTTAGATGTTTGACTGTTGTAGTAGGGCCTAGGTGGCATTTAAGGGCACCATTTGAGACATTTTGTTGACATCTTTGCAGGTTAGTCCTCCATATCTTCGTCGATTCTGAAAGTTGCGGATGCCGTGGCGATAAATATAAAGTTGGTTTATAGTGCTCAATGTGATCGAGTGTCATTCGGAAATGAACCGATGATCTTCGAACTCGGATTCAACATTCATGTGCAAACGATGCAGTACAGCCTCTACAGTGTACTTTTTCTATTAGTAGTGTCACTTAGTGTCATAGTAGAATTCAAATCTACAGTACTATAGTTTTTTCGCGCCACGGGTCCCCTGGTTGCTTAGCAACGGGACCGTGTCCAAGGTCACGGGTCCCGTTACCAACCAGGGGACCCGTGGCGCGAAAAAACTATAGTACTGTAGATTTGAATTCTACTATGACACTAAGTCAGGTCCCCCGTAGGGTTCGGGTCCCTTCAGAGAATATATATAAGAAGGAGTTTGAATGTAGATGAATTATACCGTTAAAGAAGACTACTCAGATACAACATGGAAGTAGCAGGAACAGAAACATCGACTATATTCTTCCCATTACTTCGGGATCAAGTACCCAAATTGGTATATAGAGATATTCCCCTTTTTGCTGGGGATCAGATTCTATCAGATAGGAAGACATGTCTGGTGGTGAAGCGGGCCGTGGTACGGACAGAGACGCATGTATTTCCACCAAGGATTGATACATTTTACTTCACAAAATCACCTGTATTTCGAGTGTTCAGAAGTAAAAACTACCCACCGGAGAAGCCACTCTACATGGAACGAGGTGATATTCCCATGTATGAAGGGGATATAATTCTGGGGTACACCCCTACAAGAACGATTGTGCGTCGTGCACCAGGGTGGGTGGATGATGGAAGGTGGATGGAGGCGTGTGTGCTTGAACAACCACATGAGGAGCCAATCATGGACCCACCTTACGAGACGGAACGATTCTGTCTGGATGGAGCGGCGGGAGAATGGATACGTATCATGGCGATTGGATACTACAAAGACGTTGAAGAAGAGAGTGAGGGTTATAAGACATTTCATGGAATAAATGAACAGTTATTGAATGATGAATGAACTTTTTTGTACCATTTTGAATGAACTTTTTTGTACCATTTTGAATAAACATACATTATACATGTGATCATTTTCATTGAGTTATACTATAGGAAGAGTAGATGGTAGTATAAGAAGAGATATGGGGTATAAATAGGGTTAAGTGAAAATAGATTGGAATATAATCATCATGAGTGAGATTCCAGAGTGTGTGATTCCAGAGTGTGAGGTGCGTTATCCTATACGTCATTGGAAGGGTAAATTTTGGCAATATCACCGTACCATTCCATTATTTCATGGAGACAAGATAATTTCAGAGACAGACAACTGTGTAGTGATATCTCGTCGTAAGATAGAATTGGAAAATGAACTAATCCCAACACATATTGACACATTCTATTTTGGAGTAACACCGACATATCATTATCCGATTACAACAACGGTGGAGAAACCGAAAGAATGTCTTTATTTTGAACGTGATTATATTCCAATGTATGAAGGGGATGTGCTTATATCGTGGGATCCTACAGAAACATGTATTCGTCGTTCACCAGGCAACAGGTGTGCAGATGGGAGTTTGTCAAAGGCTATGGCAATAGTATATGGACATACTCCAGAAGTGTTTAAAACGACCGAAATTAACACGACGATTTCGTTTAGATATTGAGAAGAAGGAATGGGTTCAGATTATTCATACTAGTGCTTTGAGTGACATTGAATGGACGAGTGGACAAACGAGGTGATGAACCCTTTAGGGACCCGTGAAGGGACCGGGTCCTCTAAGATGTGTATATAAGAGTGGATGAAATGAGTGCTATAATCACAATCATGGTAGAAACAAGAGAGGAGTTGAGAGTAAGACAGCGTGAGGAGATGAAGACCATCAAGCAAATGATTGAGAGATACAAGAGGAGAGCCTATAAAACGAAGAATCCAGAGAAGATAAGAGAGTGTGAGGACACGTGTGATTTTGTGCTTAAAGCTACGATAGTGAGTCATCAACGACAGTCAAATTATTGGAGAGAAGGATTATGGAAGGGGCCCGATAGAGGACCCGATACCTTTTAGAGGACCCGATCCCTTTAGAGGACCCGATCCCCCTAAAATGGTATATAAACGACTATTGAAATCATTTACTTCATATTTTTGACTTGTGCAAGTGAACATGCCTGACATCACATTGATTCAACCTTTACGGATTACCATTCCCGAAGTGTTGGTGCCAGAGACTGACGCGGAAGACTGGCCAACTGATCTTCCATCTGGATGGGGATCGTGGCCCGATCTAAGTGAATTGGCGGAGGAATCACTTCCAGAGTTGGTGACGCCTACCCCAACTCCGAGAGCGTCACCAGACATCACACAACTCGACAGATTTTTGAATTCACCGTCATCAATTCGCACAAATTTCAGTGAGATGACTGATGAAGAGTGGGTGACGTATGAAAACGAGAAGGAGAAGGAGAATAATCCTCCCAATTCGAGGGCAGGATCGCCAGTAATCCCATTAGGATTACGTCGCTTTATCCCCCAATTACCACAGCGACAGTTTTATGGACATTCGTCATCGGGATTGAATGTAAGACGTGAGGTGGATTTGGTGGACGAAGCGTTGATGCATGTCATTGATATGGACAGTGTTTTTCAATGATTTACTTTGTGTTTTTCAATGATTTACTTTGTGTTTCAATAAACTTACATGGTAAGCGTTGTTTATTTTGAATGAAAGGGTATGGGATGTAGAAGTTTAAGTAATCATATACATGGCAGATTGTATGAATCATGCCATATTATAGACGAAGACGTCAGAGAGGGGGTATTCTTATACCTTTAGCGGGTCTACTTGGTAAACATTTTGCAGGAGATATTACAAAGGGTGTATCACGTCATATAGCAAGGAAAGCAATCAGACGTATTAAGAATAAACGAAAGCGCTAAGTAACAGTGAATGGAATGTTATTATGACAATGCCGTATCGTGGTAGACGAAGACAAAGACGAAGACGAAGACGACGTCAGAGGGGTGGTTTTTTCGTCGGTCCAATTCCAATTCCAATTGTACCACGTGTACTTAATAAAGTATTCAAAGTATTGAAACATCGAGATGTAGGAACAGGTCCTACATTACTACATAGACTTACTCATGTTGCTCGTTCTAAGTAAAGGGTGGTGTTTTGTGTTGGATAATCACTATGGTGTACCGTGGTAGACGACGACATCGAGGTGGGATGACAGTGTACCGTGGAAAACCACGACAACGAGGTGGGATTCTTCCAGCAGCAATTCTCCCTATATTAGCCTTGGCGGGGAAAGCTGCAGCAACATCAGCAGCAGCAACAGCTGGGGGTATTGCGGCGAAGAAAGTAGCAAAAAAAATATTTGGAGCTGGAAGACGTACACGTAGACGTAGACGTAGATGATTATAAGTAGAGTGTAAGGTGTGTAGAGATGGTAAAATTATGGTATACTGTGGTCGACGAAGACGAAGACGACGGCAAAGAGGTGGGGGACGGATCAAAAATTTTATGGACACTACACAGTATCGTGTATTGAAGGGGTTGTTAGCAGGCGTTACAGGAGCTGCAAGGGATGAGGGGTTAATTAAATTTAGATTGAGAAGGAGATGATTATAAGTAAAGAAGGAGGAGGATCAAGAGTATTATAATGGAGTGGAGTGATATGTCTGAGGATTATTTTCAATCCCTTTTCCCCGTGGGAGGTGTAAAAACTACTATGGAGGAAGTCTATCAGGTGTTGGATAATGCATTAGAAGGAGAGACACGATGTACAATGACTGTGTCGGAGAGTGTTTACCGTCAAGCACAACGAGAATTACAACCGAGACACGTGGGTGATGTAAAAGGCCATTTACAATATACAGTGTATGAGATGAATCAGCCAAAACCCTATATAAGTCGTACAGATCATGATTGATTGTAGTTATGGAACAGACGCTGCGAGAGATGGTTGAGAAGCAGAGTATTAGAGAAGGAGTGCAACGGTGCTGGAAATCTCCTCCAACATGTAGTTATACAATGACAATGGACAGTGACGCGATTATTATGAAGGATAGACAGAGTGGTGAATGTATCTTGAATGAACAAGAAATGGCAACTCGTTATCTATCTTCCTTTAAAGGGGCAGTACGAATGCATACGTCAGATATGGGGGCGTATTTGGTACCAGATCCATTGAATCCATACAGAGGTCCAAATCTATCCTACTTCAAGGACAAGAGTGTAAAGACTGTGTTTGGAATGAAATATCCAAGTTTGATTATTCATAGTACCTCATTACGCCCATATACACCGATGGATGTGATTCGATTATCTGACGCGATTGTGTGTGCCAATCAAGTGAACAAACGACGAGGTTTGAAACGACGAGGAGAGGAGATTGTACACCACCTTAGCGAGGATGAAGGTAGAGAGAGAATGGACGAGGAAGAGATGGCTGGAGAAATGAGTGTAAATAACCCTCTCCCTTTCCATCGACTCAAGAAGCGGGCCAAACGGATGAAGGAACAGACGAAGCATGATGATTTTGAACTTTTGGATTTACCATTTGGAACCCCCGATGAGAAATGGAAAATATGGAACAAAGAATTGGAGATAGTACAATCTGATGCGTTTAGAGACATGATTCAAAGTTTCTATTTTCCTCATCGAGTACGTGTTAATGTACAAAGACATCGGATCAGTGAATCCCATCCAAACACCCCTATTCCTATACGTATTCAAACCTATATAACAATTCATTTGTATCAAAATGCGTGTACACCAACACAACGGTTAAAAATATATGATGATGGTTATGCTTTCTACTTTCGGACTATGTATCGTGTACGTGCTAACTACATGCGCTATATGGAAAAGCGTAAAATGGAATTGGAAATACAGTACATTATGCAAAGTAGACATACTGTAAACAATGATACAGAATATGACTCAGATGATGAAGATGATGGTGATGATAATGACTGTGATGATAATGACTGTGATGATAATGACGATGATGATGAAAAAGTACTTGTTGTTGTGTAAAATAAACATACAGAACAAAGCATGTGTTTTTCTTTCTCTATATAAGGGGAGGGTTTCAAAGATTTATCAGAAGGATGTCTTTACCAACAGCGTGGTGTGTGGCATTAGAATTGGGGTATTCAGAAGAAGTGATTAAAATTGTAACACATTGTGAAGAGAAGATTAGTGCAGGTGCATTAATAGAACGTTTATTGGATTATGAAGAAGGGATTCCAGTTAAAAAAGTGAAGAAGGTAACATTTGGATCTATTACGTGTAAGATGGGTGAGACTGTAACCATGTACCCATCCATTGAGGCACGTGAGGAAAGAGTACGATTGGAAAAGGAGACACGTACATTACTTCGGGAAATACGATGTATTATGTGTCGTATAAGTGAGTTGTTAATATTATTTATTCCATGTGGACATTGTATAGTGTGTAAAGAATGTTATGAAACAAATTGGTTGCTACAATGCCCATGGTGTTCTATGGATATACATCAAACGGTTGTTGTCTTCCGTGCATAAACTATGTTAATGCACAATAGCAAAGATATATAAGTTGAAGGTGTGGACAAGAGTGTAAATTTATGACAATGACGCACCCATTAGGTGATGTGATCCTCAATTATCTGGTGGTGGATACGGAAGGAGATACGGATTTGGCAGAGGTGACGTGTTTATGGATACAAGAACGTGCATGGGGTATATTATTTGTGGAGACGTTTCATGTATTGATTCAACCCTCTGTAACGGACACGGTTTCTGGATTACCAATTACATCCTCCGGATTGTGTTATTACAATGAACGATTTGATGTGACATATATTCATGGAATTGGTAAAGAGATACGAATGAATGAAGGATTATGCTATGAAGATGCACAAGCATTATTAAAAAAATTCATACATATTAATGAACAACGACATGGACCTGTATATGATATTCTGATGGCTGGTCCATCAACAGCGGAGTTCAATTTCTTAAAGCCTGTGATCTTGAACAGATTTCATGTGATAGATGTGTTTTTGAAACAATGGAATCAACGTGTAAAGGAACCAAGCCATTTAGCAGCGGTAAAAGTGCGGGATGAAGAAATACCTATTGGATGTTCAAAGATGGTATGTCCTAAACAAACCCATTACCTTTATAAAAAACCGAAGAAATCGAGTAATACAGAATGTCAACGTTATAGATGGGCACATGGATATCACTGCTCTTTAGCAGATTGTGTTGAAATTGTGTTATATTACTTTGGTATTTCAAAAGACAATTGTGAATCCTTTACAGGAAAAACAGTATTTGTAAACCGCCAACCATGGCATAAACTCCATGATATGGCTTGGTCTAACACCACTACATGTAAATCAAAATCTGTGTAAAATATATGGAATGTTATATGACAATGATGTTTTAAGTAGATGAGGGGATGGTGTATGGAGGGATAATGATTTTTCTTATGATTAGTTCCTTTTTGTTTCTCTGTCTAACTCAACATGATCCTTGTGGTCCTTACGATTATCTTACAAGTCTTGAAAAGAATACGGGAGATAATTATAAGGAGACATAATGGTATGAGGTGGCAAGCAGCTGTCCAAGAGTTAGAGGAAGTAACAACTTCATTAAGTAACATGAATGAAGAAAAGGTGAGAAATCGTAATGGTAACAACCAAACCCAGCGTGATACGTAACAAACGAGGTCAACGAGGTCAACGAAAGAGTGTATGTCGTGGAAGACGGTATTGGGGGCGATATGATGAACAACATAAGAAGAGGATGAGAAGAGTGCAGTCATGGGGGCGAAGATATGACTTTACGTAAAATGATGACGTTAGAATGATGACGTCAATATGATTGAGATGGAAGGTGGTGAAGTGGAAAGTCCGGAGAGGCGGGCGAGACGATGTATGAAAATGTCATTATGTACATTCTGTAGACTTCCATTTCGAACACATCGCATGAATGAACATTTACGTCGCAGACATAAGAATAAACCCAATGCAATTGCAATATCCCATGCACGTAATGTGACGGATCGCTTTAAATATGTATGTTACAAGTGTATGAAAGTTCTACCACAAGATGCTGGTAAAGCACGATTAGATAGATTTGTGAGACAACATCTCAATCATGTATGTCAAGGGGAGCGATTAAATACAGAACAACGTATGCAAATCAAACGAATATTTAAGACACTTAATACAACCAATCATAATGTAGATTTGGATGCAAGTGACCATGACAACCCAGCACCAGTACCAACACCAGCCCCAGTACCAGTACCAACACCAGCCCCAGTACCAACACCAGCCCCAGTACCAGAATTTGATGCAGATGAAGCCTTACGTGCATTGGTGGAAGGTATGCCAGATGATGGAGTGGACCGTTATACAATGATTCAACAACAGCTTCCTATGGATGTGATGGAAAGAGCGATGGCAGAGGAGGGGGATGTAGCCTATTCGGATTTACTGTCCCCATATTCACCACAACCGAATTTACCAGATCATTTTAAAGATGAAATACCACAAGTAGTGGATGAGAGACCATGGATTGATGAATTGCGAGAATTACAGGGGGAAGATTTGGCACCGTTACAGGTAGGGGATATTCCAGAACCTCTTATACAACCCACATTACTTCATAGTGCTCTACCGAATCCAATGAGAACAGAGATTGAGAATGCCTATATCGATAGTTATAATCAAGTGGCAAATAATCGACATATTGGTACATCACCTCCTCCCCCTATGATTTTCAGACATGATCAAGGGACAAACCCTCTACCCATTCCAAGACGAGATCAAGGGACAAATCCTCTACCTATTCCGAGACATGATCAAGGGACAAACCCTCTACCTATTCCGAGACATGATCAAGGGACAAGCCCTCTACCTATTCCGAGACAAAATCAAGGGACAAGCCCTCTAGCAGATCCTCATCAGTATGAAGTACATCCACCGATACTTGAGAATGGGCAACAATACATCACCGAGTTAAATGCACTTAAAAATTCAGTTATTGTGAATTTACTTCATGATTCTATTACATTACAAGAGCAGCGTTTAGAAAACCGACGACGTGTACTCCACCAACTAGAACAGCGATTTCAAACGGTAGTACAACACCCTGATCGAGGGGATGGGAATGGTGTATACACCGATACAACAATGGAGCGTCTGTTACAGATGTTGGATACAAAAGAGCGCTTTATTGCACACATGGTTCATGAAAATGCTAATCAAGTAGCTCAACGTGAAAATATGCTACGCTTTATTCGTGAATTCAACTAAGTAAATGTGGGGATTTTTTCACAATGTAGCAAACATGTGTCAACGGTGTATAGAACGACAAACAGTGTTTAAAGATACATTGGGTCATTTGAAGAAGGGGGTAGGCTGTTTCAAACGTACAATTAATCATCGAATCAACCAATTACCCAAAGCATATGTGGAAGATTTACGAAAACTGATGGAGAAGATGCAAAAAGGTGGTGGAAATAAAAAACTCACACCTGTGCAGCAGGAATTCTTTAAAGTGTATGGTCCAATTCTACGCAAATTTGTACGACCCCCTATTGATTATTACAGTTTTCTGAAAAAGAAACGTCGATTTCAACAAAAACAAATGCCATTTGCACAAGCCTATGGCATAGCGTTTCATGATGATCCAACCAATTTTGATTTGACAGATATTCAAGTAAATCATGATGAGACGACTATATAAGGAGAAGAATATTTACTTCACTATCAGTGTTGTGACATGTCGCCCACAATTCAACATCTCTATCATCATCGTACATGGAATACAACAGATTGTATGCCATGTTCTCCCTGTAGCTGCAAACTACCTACTATTGACGCTCCAGACACGTGGATTACCGCTATTGTGCAAATTATCATCATCATCATCTTTGTAATGAATATGGGACTATGTGGTAGAAAAATAGTCAAGCACCGTAGACGACTTGTGGGAACGGTGCATGGTATAGGACTGAATGCACAACAGTCACCTGTTTAAACATTATATAAAGGATGTGGAATCAGTGTAGAGACAAACATGAGTTCGGAAGGACGTAAACGTGTTATCATCTTGGACGATGAAGTAGCACCTCCAGCCAAAATTCAGGCTGGAGATGTAAAGAAAACAAAGCCGCAACGACGACGCTTACCCACTGTGGTCAATGACACTGTAAAGGGGTTCTTCAACAGCACCCTCCATGCAACACGGAGAGTAGAGTGGTCAAAGCGACCATATACCAATCTACGACATCTTCCTATTGCCATGGTGAAATTAGCAAATCCCAGCGCTGATATTCCTAATTTTCATGCAATTCGAGTGGAGAATTATGATTGTTGGCCGCGTGAATTTACCCACTGGGAGGATAAAGCACTCGAAGCGCGATTACTTTTCAACAGTGGGAGTTCTATGTGGTATGGATTGACGAAGCAGAATGAGTATGCAGAAGGTGTGTTCAATACACGTATCCGTCTTTCCAATCAAGTGGCAGAAGACTTGGTGTTATTGGAACAATTAATGGGTCAATTGATTGGACAAAGTTCCTGGCCACATTATCATATGGATACCATTGTGCGTGATGGTGCGACAGCGGAAGCGAATAAGGGGATCTATGTCAAATTATGTCGTCCACCCCATTCATCACCAACACCCATCTTCACCATGGGGGAACGACAGTTTGAATTGAAGTCTTTGTATGCCTTAAATAAGATTTGGGAAACGTTGACGCATATGGATGGAACATACAAGGAGAAGGGGAGTGTAATTCGTCTCAGCTGTACATTCCAAATCACAGGTGTTTATCGTGATGATGAGAAACAACGGTTCCGACTTTGCTGCAGTGTGAAACAAGTGTTGTACCATCATCATATTGAAGTGGGTGAAGCCATGGAGCAGATGACAGATGTGGAAGAAGAGGAAATGTGTGCTTTAGCGGAGGAGGTGGAGAATACGTTACCACAAACATCTGCAGCATCACCCCCACCAGCCCTCACTGTAAAACCCATGAAACGGAAGAAACGCTTAAAGGTGGATATTGAACAGGCACAGGATTGGAAAAAGCAACATGTGGAGAATGTGGTAGCCGATGTGGAGAAACAATTACTGTGTCTATACACATTTATAGCCCCTGCAAAAGACATTGACATGGACCATTCATTTATTGATAAAGATGTGCGACCCATTTATGAGAAATCTCCTATCCACAGCTTGAAACATATACTAAACCAATTAATGGAATTATTGAAAAAATACAGTAATTTTGCAAGAGCTCAACCCACCAATGAAGATGAAATGGAAGAGGAGCGTTGTGAAATGAACCGTCTCGTCTATATTCAAATCCTCAAACAAATCGTGGAGGAACTTTATATGCTACGTCAATATCAAGGACGTGTGGTAGAAAATGTGACGGTACGGGACATGTATCTCAAACGATTTTATGAGATGTTGAAGGCGAGTTCAGGGGATTGGATACAAAATGGTAAGAAAGAAGGACGACATTGTGATATGATTGAAGAGTATTTTATAGTACGTGGAATGCAACAAGTCTTGCGACGTTTGGAAGCAAACCATAAAGTGTACCAAAAGGTGTACAATGTTTGTGCTTATTTATATACGGATACAGATATACCTCACCCCCCTAATTATACGGATAAACAGTTGTATGACGATGTGAATACATACCTTGCCTCATCTCATGTACAAGTGAAACTTCTTCCATTACTTCAACGTTTGGAAAGTGATTGCTTCCGTAATGAACATTTCAGTGATGCACTCAAAACATTAACCCCTACAATTTACGCTGCACATGCCGTATGTCATATGAAGAAGCGGATTCAAGATGTAATGGAAATCTTACGCCATGGTCTAAAAGGATTACATGGAATAGAAGTGGATGGTGACAAAGGAGTGGGTAGTTATGATATACGTTTCAAACCTTTGTACCGCGCTTTTGTTCTTAGTGCCATGAAACGTCTCGCATCATTGAAAGGAGCGGATTGGCATCAACAAATCCACCGCTTCAATATCCATCCTATTGCAGATATTTGTCCAAATCAATATACAGAACTCCGAGAACGCGTGACCACAGATGAGTATCCCATCTATATAAAGAATGGTGTGATTGACTGGCTTGCCTTTGACATTGACATTACACTGATTCCTGAATATAGTGAAATGTAATTGTTTTTGTGTTTACGTAATAAAGTATGATTCATGGACTTATTGTTTTAAAACATGGACTTTCGTCTGGAAAATGACTCTTCTATGATTGTGTGTGGACCGAGTAAATCAGGGAAATCCACCTTTGTCTTAAATTTACTGAAACATAAAGATGGGTTATTTAAACACCCCATCCGTAAAATATGGTGGTTTTATGGGATAGAGAGTCCTTTTCATGATAAATTAAAGGAATTGGACATTCAGATGAAATTGGGGGTCCCTACGCACGATGATTTAGATCAATTGGGACAGAATGATATTGTGATTTTGGATGATCTGCAACAGGAGAGTGCGAAACATGAAGGAATCACCACCCTTTTTCTACGTGGTTCTCATCATAAAGGCTTCTTTGCCATTCAAATTACCCAATATCTGTATGGAGATAAGGAGCAGCGGATGCGTAATAATAATGTCCACTATATGGTCCTTTTCCCCAATCCACGCAACCAGCAGCAGACGAGTCAATTCCTATCCCGCATGCTCCCAGCAGGAAATACCCATGTTATCCATGATATTCTCGCCACTTTGATGCGAGAGTATGGTAGCTACGCCTACTTGTTTGTTGACTTTACAACCACCACACCGATGGAATACCGTTTACGTACAAAATTATTTGAACCCCCCATGATTGTATTTAAGTTAACGAAACACCCCCACCGAAACAAGATGGATTTCAGTAAAATGATGGTTGTGACCCCTGCCATGTACAGAGCATGTGAAGAGAAACAGGCAGGGGGACAAACGGGAGGGGTTGCCCCCAATCCTCAAACAGCGTTACTTCAACATACGTTGGAAAATGAGAAAATAGATGATATGGTTCACCCCTACCCTCAGTATGCAAGAGAAGTGGCGCGGGACATTATTCGCTCAAAACCCAGCATGGAAACGATCCGTGCATGGCACGCCAAACTAATCCACTTCCAGCAATTGCGTAATAAACTATTTGGTATGAATACAGCCTTAACCCCCCTCCCTCGACCACATATAGAGGGGATTAAATCCGACCGCAAGAACAGTGATGAGCATGTCACTCCAACAACCATACCCCCTCCTGCTACACCCCCTCCTGCAACCTCTGGGGTTGGTCGTGGTGCGACACGTGGACGTACACGCGCAACACGTACGCGCACGCGTGAGGCTGATAAAGAAAATACACGCCCTAGGCGTGGGGTTGTTAAAGATGTGATGGGGCACTCTTCACGTAGACGCTCCCCCCTACAAGCGATGTATGATCATTATAATACGTAAACTTGGATGGAAACGTGTGCTAGAGATGACAGCTCAACTCTTTCAACGTCTGTGCACCTCTTGTACAACGGCGATGCCAGATGAGGATGGAGAAACTCATGTCCAATTCACCATGAATTGTTGTGCCCATCATAATGTGAGCCATATTATACCAAGTAGACCTGTACCTAAGGATAGTTGTGATGGCGGAAGAAAGGTTAAAAGCCATCTACTACGACAGCAAGCATCCTGCTGGGTACGGTTCCGTCGCTGCTTTAGCTGCTGCATCCGGCCTGAGCCCCACACGTGTCCGTCATTGGCTTCAATCCCAGCCAACATATACACTTCATCGACAGAAGCGGAACCGTATCCGCCCTCTACACCCGTATCGCGTGAGTGGCCCACGCATCCAGTTCCAAGCGGATATTGTGGACTATCAGAAGTATGCCGCCTCTAACCGCCAGTATAAATACATCCTCATGCTCATGGATATTTTCTCCCGCAAAGCATGGGCGTTCCCTTTGAAAACGAAAAGTGCAGAGGAAGTGGCGGGAATTCTGGAGAAGGTGTTTAAAACTATCCCTCCCCCACAACGTCTCCAAACGGATCAAGGTCGGGAATTTTATAATACCAAGGTGGATAAAGTATTGAAGAAGGAGAATATTGAACATTTCTCTATTTATAGCCCTTATAAATGTGCACATGTGGAACGTTTGAATCGTACCATTAAAGATAAATTAGAACGTATTTTCACAACCACCAATGCCCAGAATTGGATTGATTATCTCCCAGACGTGATGATGGCGTATAATAACACACGTCATTCCACAACCCAGAAAATCCCCAATGAAGTCACGTCACAGGATATTGGTACAATCCTTCAACATCAACAGAAACGGGCTCGACAAAACTATCCTCAATTGAAACGTCCCCAACGTCCACACAGTAGCCTCAAAGTGGGGGCACGAGTCCGTATCTCTCGTGATAAAGGAACGTTTGGTCGGGGGTATGAAGCGAATTGGTCAACAGAAGAGTTTCATATTCAAAGTATACGGAAAGATCCCTATGGGACACGTATGTACTCTCTCGTGGATTTAGCAGGGGAACCCATTCGTGGTGCATTTTATGCACAGGAATTACAAGTAGTGCGACGGGATGAGGAAATCTATCAAGTGGATCAAGTTCTACGTACACGTACACGTAATGGTCAACGGGAACATCTCGTGCACTGGCAAGGTTATCCATCCTCCATGAACTCATGGGTGAAGGATAGTGATATCCAACCTCTAGGTAACCATCGCCAGTATTGAACAAGTAAGGAGTGATGGGGGAGAAGAAGTCTGACTTTTCATTACTCCTACTCAGCAATGTTAGGAATGATGCCTTTGACAATAAAGCAAATCATTATTTTACCAATTACAACCTACCTTTTCAACTACCGTTGCATGAACAATGGGAAGTAGGTGTGTCTGCTTTTGGGTATGTGAACACTATTGATACAGTGACAGAGTCATGCACAATCACAGTGGGTAAGACGTCAGATGTGGGGCATAAATCGACCTTGAACACATTTCTCCCCTATTATACGATGGAGGGAACGGACAAAGTCACACAGCACATCATTTACGAGTCCAACGCACAATGGCTGGAGATGGCACCGATTGACGCCTTACAACAATATTTGAACCGTGTCCAAACCCAAATGATGACTATCAACACTAGCCGCTCCATTCTGTACATGGGTGGAGATGGATTTACAGAACGTGATGTGTATCATATAGAAGTGGTACCTGTGTCCATGTATCAAGTGAAGGAGTATACCACTTTCCATTACGTTCTTGTATTTTCTCCAGCATTGGCCATGTCTTTCTTTTTAAACCAATGTGTCTACCATCTCTCCCCAAATCAATCCACCTTTATTCAAACCCGTGTATCTACACATTATAAACAGTTTATCAATCATACGGTCGGTTCATATACAGATTATTGGTTTAAAGTCATCCCCCTCCATCGCTGCACCTTCCTCAAACACTATCATCAAGAGTATGCACAACAGGACATGCCTCTGGAAGATCTCCTCCAATGGTTGGAATGGTCAGGGGTAGGTAAACTTATAATGCATACAGAGGATGAAATCCAATTTCAAATACAACCTATACAGAATACAGCCCTCGTGGCGATAGATTATCAACTCCTCACCAGTATGTGTCATCAGACCCATGTGGAAGTCACCACCCCCATCAATCTATATGGATGCTACCCTCTGGAAACACCTTTCCTCCCAATCTATTTACGAATGCCTGGTGCACAATATGGAAAATCTCCTATTTATGATGATATCAATAAATTGATCAAGCTCTATGACAAGGAGTATAATATCGTGGTGGATTTGGCCAAGACATTGGATATTTCCCTCCCATCTGATTTGATCACACGTCCAGTGAAGAAAGGAATAAGTGGTCATATAATTACAGGTATGGTGGTAGGTACCATCATTACAGACAAAGCCCAACAGGTGCAGTATACTTATAATATCAAACTGGCCTACTTGCGACACCTCATCACCACTCTACAACATCTCCAAAAAGTGTTGGGGAATCACCTCCCATTTACTACATGGTTCAATTTACGACGTGATACTCACTTCACTCCAAAAGATGGTGAAATGGTAGCTACCCGTTATAAAACCATCCTCCATTATTTCCCTAAAGACAAACAACCTTCAAATCAACAGACGAATAGATTACACAACAAACTATATTCTGATACCTTGAAAACAAAACTTCTACCTATCCTGCGTAATGATGCAGTACACACCTACAATACCAGTACAGTCCAGGCGAATAAAGATCGTGCAGCCTTGGTGGAAATGACACGCACGTTATTTACCCCCAAAACCTCCTCCTCTAATATACTTGCATCAAACCAGGATATTGTGTACGAACGTGGTTCCATCACCATCCCAACATCTATCCAATACAAGTATCGGTTGTTTACCCATTTTGATTTCCGTCGTATTCGCCCCCTCCCCGACTACATTGCCTACCTTACCTCAATTATCACACAGTATAATGCATTGAAGGATGAAGAATTAAAGAGTCAATGGGGAAAAGATCTTGAAACCTTGGCAGAACGGGATTCCCTTCTCATTCATGTTAAAAAAGAAGAACGTGTTGTGATGGGTTTTTACGCCATCCTGGGCTTCTATGTAACGAAGGAAATTACTATCCCTAGTGGTTTCTACACCTTACCCCAATATATAGACAGTGTCTTTTATAAAGATCAATGCTTCCACATTGTTGTGAAGAATGTATCCTACCGGTCACGCCATACCACTTCTATCATGAAGGCGTACCCTTACATTGCCACCTTACTGGTGTGTAAAGGAGGGTTCTCCCTTTCCATTCATGTTAATTGGGGGAGTGAAGATGATGATACACTCCATGACTATTACCCCATCTTCATTCAATTTGAAAATACATCACAAATTGCCAAACGATTGAATATCAATGAACTGTCTGGATTGTGGCAGGGTACATTTCCACCACCCACATCCATCAAATCTTATAATGAAGGTTTATATACGAGTTATATTGATGAGACTGCAAAGATTCAAACCTCCCGGAAGATTCGTTGGTTAGGGATAGGTCGTGTACAAGAACAGACGTTGGATAAAGGACAGTACCATACCCCTCTCACATCAAATCAGTCTGTGTATTGGAAGCAGGATGGTTTTCAACCTATGCGCCCAATCACGTGTAGCACCTACACAGTGACCACAGTGCAAAAACATATAGGTCAACAATTGGTGACAAAGGAACGTGTATGGAAAACATTACCAGACATTGAAATAACGGCCCCTATCCTTCAATATAAGGAGTTCCATTTTACACTACCCATCCCCATCACCCCTTTTTATTTGGTGAAAGATATTCTCCAACGTCCACCATCAGACATGAAGGCTCAATTGGAACGGATGAAAGGATGGGTGGATGAAGAGGATAACCCGTATGAAACATTGAATGTATTCCATCTCCCAGAACCTCTCTCCATCACCTATTATCATACAGACCCCAATGTAGTATCCCCCATCATCTATACCATTCCCAAAGGAATTTATACACTCCAATCTCTTGTGTATGCTATTAATAAAGGGAATCCCAACAGTCGCATGTTTTGGATTCGATACAGTGCCAGCACCATCTTCTATCGTTTGGAATTTCAAATGCCACCCACCTCCACTTTAACCATGGGTGTATTAACAGACCCTCTATTCAAGTACAGTATGGAATATGCGAATGTGACAAACTACCCATCATCTTTTACACATGGAATGGTCCTTCATATCAATGCCTTGTGGGATTATACCTTACCAGACACGTATACAGATTATACCACTCTTCCACAGACCCAGTATCCATGGCAGAAAGAAGAGGGACAACGGTATTTTAAAAAGGTTCATACAAAGGATTGGAGTGAAGGATCCAGTGGGAATCAGTATCTACAACAATATTTATTTGGAATGGAAGCATATCGTCAGTCTGATTATCTCATCAGTAAATTCATCTCCAAATACACAACTAAGCCTGGAGAATTCTGGATGCATGATTATATACAGGAGCAAAAAACCCCTTTGGAAGCGATAGGGTGGTATTCTCAAGATGGAGTGAACGCTTTGGGTATCAAAGGGTGTCTTACCCATGGTCTACATTCCTATCAGCGGAACATGTACTATTTGACAGAGGGTAGCATTTTACGCATTCGTCCGCGTGATAAGAAAACATTGAAAAAGGTGCGTCTACAAATGGATTTTAATACCCGCCCTCTGTTACATATGTATCGTGCAGATATGAAACCCTTGGATGATAGTATTGTGCGTGCAGAAGGAATGAACTTTTACACCCCATTTCAAACCATAACCATTCCTAAAGGTGCATATAGCATTACGGGATTAATTAATCACATCCAATTATTCTTAACGGAATGGACTGACATTACATTACGTTTAACAGATGAACATTTCTTTTCCATTCACACAGGACGAAACACCTATATTGATTTTGGACAATGTTTAGGGTACAAATTGAATTTATCACGTACTTATTTCGGTCCACATTCCCATTATCAAACCACATACCCCATAGACATTGTCCCCAATACCTACAATATCATCATCTACTGTAATATTGTGGCAGCAACCTCCATTGGAGATACTGAAGCACGTGTATTAAAAATGGTCCCAATTGAACGCAAATCCCATTTTGGTGAAATGATTGCCATTGACATTCCATCGGTGGATTACTACCCCCTCAGTAGTAAAGTGATTGATCAAATTGAAGTTCAAATTCGTGGAGATGATGGGGATTACATTCCCATGAAATTTGGACGTTCTTATTTAAAACTTCATTTTCGCCCACGACCTGATCAATAAACGTCATTTTGATAAATTCTTGTTCTTTCTCTCTAGGTAATGGGATATAGGAGTTTGTGAATATAATAATGTACACGAATCAGGATCAGTACATCATCCATGTATTTAGTAATGCTCAACCCACCCTTTTCCCTGACAATACATCAGCGAATTTCACCAATGAATTAACCCCTGGACTAATTATCTCTCATGGTGATAAATGGGAAGTAGGTGTGAAAGAAATCAGCATTCAAAATACATTGAAGACAATCCCTACCGATCTCCCATTTTCAGTTGGGAAAGGTGTATCTTCTCATGGATCTTCCACCACCCCTCCCATTCTGGTGAAGCGTAAAATCCAAGCGAAACGTCCTACTCAAGGCTCTTCTATTGAACTCCGTACCGGTCCACCAGGACCCCCTGGGGTGGATGGAGCTGATGGGAAAGATGGGAAAGATGGTGTACAAGGTCCCAAAGGTGATAAAGGAGATAAAGGAGATAAAGCTATAGAGAATCCTCAAACCCTCATTGACGTTCGGACAGGAGGAGATGTACGTCATTTTAAATTACAGCAGGGTATTTATGATATTCCCTCCCTCTTCTATACCCTCAATTCTACCACCTCCCCTCATATCAAATTCATGACTCAAAAAATAGGAGATTCTACCTTTGTCACCATTCATGTGGCTCAAGGCTATTCCCTGGAACTGGACCCCTTACTCATGGATATTCTCGGTCTTCATCAACCTCGTGTAGATCGGAGCTTACATGCCCCCGTCCCTGTCAACATGCACGCCTACATTTACAATCTACTCCTCTACTCTAACATAACCAACCCCATTTATGTAGGGGGATCAAAAACCAATTTAATGCGAGTCATTCCCTATCGCAATCTCCCATTTGGAGCACCCATTCATCATGAATTCAATCATATAGACTATCTCCCTGTTGCTTTACATAACATGAACCGTCTTCATTTTCAACTCTGCTCTGATGATGGACGCCCTATCCCCCTTCAAGGAGGACGGACCTATGTGAAACTTCAGTTACGCCGTCGACGTGTTTAAGTAACTCATTCATGAACTCACACTCTCATTCATGGCACATCTTTTTAACCGTCAGGTGGGTTCATCCACCTATATCTTTGACCGTACTCGCCCTGGAGGTGTCCAATTGATTGGTGGTGGTCCCTCCATCGTCCCGAGTGCCAATATCCTTGGATCAGGGGGAGGGGAGCAGACGGGAGGGGGGCAGACGGGAGGGTTTCGTATGCCTGGGATTCGAATGCCACGGATCCCACGGATTCGAACCCGGGGCCATACCCGTATGAAGCGTGCCCCGAAAAGACATACTTCTGCGAAGCGTGCCCTGAAAAGACATACCTCTGCGAAGCGTGCCCCTCCAAGGCGTGCCCCTACAGGGAGTGCCCCTGTGAAGCGTGCCCCTACAGGGCGTCCAGGCCTTCTCAGTCGTGCTTTGAGTGGGTTGAAGACTCAATTGAAGCGAGGGGTGCGGCGTGGGGTGCGGCGTGGGGTGAAGAAAGGTACGAAGACGCTCAAACAGGCTGCTGCAGCCTCTGGTCGCCAATTGGTTCATACTGGACAGAAGGGTGTGGCACAGGCCCTTCGTAAAGGACAGAAGGAGGTGGGAGAAGCCATTCGTAAAGCACCTGCAGCTCTCCTCTCTCGCACCACACGGAAACGACCTTTGGAAGAGGTGGAAGCTACCCCCAGCGCCAAACGGCGTCGTGTCCATTCCACCGCCCCCTTAAGCGCTGCATCCAGCACCCGTTATAGTGCTACACATTTCCTACCCTATTATCGTAGACTCACCGGAGGAGGTCAACGTTTATTTTAAGTAATTCCCCACCCCACCCTTTTCTCATCACCATGACGACAGCCACATTCCCAACACATTTAGATGCTCGATATGACGTCTTTGAAAAGGATGGAGTGGACGTCTCCAGTCGTTCCACCTTTGTCAATTTGGTGGCTCCAATCAATGCTTTGGATGCATGTGATACCATCCATTTCTCAATGAAACCCTCTGATCTCTATTGGATGGATGTTGCCAATGCCTACTGCACGGTAGACGTCTCCATTCAAACCTATGATTCTGCCGCTGCCACCTGGAACACTACAGCTACTACAGCGAGTGTCATTCTCATTAATAATTCAGCCCACAGTATGTTTCGAGATGTTAAAATTACCATCAATGAACAGGTTGTAGAAGGGGGTAATGATCTCTATTATCTCAAGGCCTACCTCATCAACATGTTACAATATGATGCCACGGCGAAAGGGACTCATTTGGTGACACAAGGGTTTTACACCCCCACCACCTCTCTCGTCCGCACCCTCCCCACCGCTTTTGCGGCGAGTGGGTCTTTGACGGAAACGACACAAATGTTTGATGATGCCAATAATTTAATTAATAAACAGGAGATTTCATTGTGGCGTAAAAAGAAATATCGACGTCAATATGATTTCCCCATTCATTGCAATCTCTTTCAACAGGAGAAAGCACTCCCTCCTGGTACCACTTTGGATGTAGAATTTCAGGTGAATCAGCCCCAGTACATGTTCCGTGATTTTGGCACCGTCACCCCCACGACCAATTACCGACTCTTTTTTCATTCCTTTAAATTACACATGCCCATGCTTCTACCCATGGATTCCATTCAAACAGCGGTTGCCACCCGTCGAATGAAGGAAAATATTGCTTACAAATACAATAGTATTGTTGTTCAACGGATTAATTTGAGTGATGGGTGGCAGAAGAAGGATGTCTACAATTTCGCTATTAATATCCAACCAAAGCTGTTATTCTTTGGCCTAGTCCCCAGTAATAGTTGGCTCACCTTTTCAAAACGGAAACTCATCTTTCAACGGCATCAACTCTCCTCCCTCACCCTCAAATCTAATGGTGTCACCATCACAGGTGGGAGTATTGAATGTAAACATTTCCGTCAAGTCTATACCCAATTCAATCGTGCCATGAATATCTATGGTAAAAATTCCTCCTGTAATATTGATCTGGACACATTTAAAGACTATTTCTATCTCATCCCCTTTGATATCACCCATGATCATCGCATTGGACAACAACAAAGAACACGTGGGGACTTAAACTTTTCCCTAGAAATTGAATTTCAAAAGCCTTTAACGACTGCATTAGATCTCATCATTTTCTCACTCGTGGATGAATGCTTTGTCATCAGACCTAATACCTCTGTCATCTCCAGCGACTACGTAACCCCCTCGGTCTAAGTTCCTATCCATCATGGTGGAATGGCTCTCCTCAAACCAATTGACCTCGGTCATGAAATCGTTGGATCATGTCCAACAACAGTATATGCTCCAATGTTGTTGCGATGATGATACCGATAGTCTCATGTGTCTCCTACAATGCAGTTGTCAATCCATGGCCCCACTCTTCCTCCAACCCTCCCACATCCCCTTCAAAGGCGTGTTTGCTGCGAATGAAGCTCCTACAGACACCACCACTTCCTACAGCTGCATTGTCAATTCAGACCCACGTCATAAAACAGGCGAACATTGGCTCGCATATTATCAAGATATGGAACATCAACTTTGTGAATTCTTTGATTCATACGGTCAACCTATTCATCAATACCCTCATCTAGTTTCATGGTTACAAAAACGACCCTATCCTCTCAAACGTCTACATACATGTATTCAAGGCTCGAAAGCTTACTGTGGCGGTTACTGTCTCTATTATCTCAATCATCGTCCCCATTTCCCTTTCCCAAACACTGACCCCTTTTTATCATGTTCCACCTACCCAAAGAACTAACCCTGTCCTATCCCATAATGATCGTTTGATTGCCAAGTATATGAAAACACTTGTATCTACAATTCTCTCCAATAAATAGATATATAAAAAACACTTGTTCTTTCTCATAATGTATTCACAATGGTCCATAAGACAGATTCTGCTTCCTCAATAGAGCAAGCACCCGTTACAATGGCCTTACCATTCACAAACAATGAACAGTGATGGTGATTGTGACGGACCAATGTCCCAGGGAAAAGTTCATGCTCATTCATCACATTGGCTGACGAGGCCAAGTGCTGAAAGGGAATGGATGTTCTATACCGTTTCCAGTCGCATAATACTGTACAGGATTTCACCACCGGTGCACTCAACGTCACAGGTAAGTGACATTCTTTGGTCAATAATGTCTCCAGACTTTCACACACCTTGTCATACACACTCATCTCATGCAGCCCCATCACTTGTATACAACCGCGTGGAAAGAGTTGAAGAGGGATTGTATTCCACCATTTGATGTAAATGCGTTTAGGTTTGGCTTGACGGAATCGAAGACACCACCCCCGGTGACACAACACTGGATAAATCACTTCCAAGGGTAGGTCACTGGAGGCACGTATCTCCACCATACGATTACACAGCTTTGATGTCATTTAACCACTCACCTAGACTGTCCACCCTTATAATCTAATGACCAACACCTTTCATTGGTTGAGAGGGTTATCATCGCATTGCATTACATCATCAAGACCTTCTAATAATGTATCTACAATCTCCTCTGTTATAATCTGATGATGACCATATGGGACGCTTTCATTTTCTGAAATCCAATAGCGTTTATCTTCCCATCCTGAGAGTGCCACCTTCTTTCGCTGCTTTGTGCGCATCACATGATATGTAGATTCTAAATTCAATTGGGATACAGCATGGATCTTTTGCTCTTCATACACCTGTTTATACAACTCGTGTGAGAGCTCACGCTTTTTGTATTGTTTGATACCTTTTACACGACAGTCTCGTGCACCATCACGCATTGTATAGGAATAAAGTTTTGGGCTAAGACAAATGAATTCATTAATCTCACGACCAAGACTCTCATCCTTAAAACAACCAAGGCGATTCGCGTTGTGGGCATCATAAAGAGGGTGTGTCTTTGGATAATTGGATGTGTCCAAAACACCACGCGCTTCAGGATCTATCACATTAGGAATATCACGGAATGAGCGTAGAATTGTATCACGATCGCTTCGGCTCTTTACACGAAGAAAAAATGAATCTGTATCCCCACCAATTAAGTCTACCGAGAGACAATGTTCATTGTTCTGCCACTGAGCTAAGAGGCGGTACATTTGAATCTTGCTGATATCTAGTATTGCCTGTCCAATATATATAGCACGGTCCAGTATCACTTTACGTCGTCGGATATGAACGGCTATAGCTGAATCTCCAATACCAAAGAAGTTTTGACACATGGGATGATGTGTATATTTGATAAATAATGACTTTTTGCGAACTAACCGTGTTTTCCCGTATTTGCGCACATCCTCCATTGTTTTCCCAAATAATGCATTTACACATAACTTGTGCATATTGCGAGCCATTGGATTTGTGCTCTTGGCACGCTCAGCTGTATGATAGTCCGTATAGGGTCGGATAAACGCCTCTTGGTGGAATGTCAACCCTTTATGTACATAACTTACATGTAACCCCTGCTGGACGTAATACTGTAGAGCTGCAATATGGACGGTGTACCGCTCTTTCCGATGATGGGTTAAGAGGAGCTTGGTGGAGGTTTTCATCTTCGGCTTCTTTTTATATAATGTCCCCCACAACTGATGCATATACGCACTCATCTCATCCACCTTGATCTCACCACTGGTTGAGGCATATGGAAGATCCATACTTCGATCCTGCACCTCTTCTGGATACTCCAAATCAACTGTAAAAATGCAACCTTGATACCCATTAATGTCATAGTTAAGAATCCACTCATCATCAATACATTCCAGTTGACGGTCAGGAATCCATGTAAAACACCCCTTGGGCAACTTTGCACTCATAGCCGTCCCATAAAGATTATTAGCGTCGATGTAAAACAAATGAGTATACACCCCATCATTCTCTTCCGAGGCTGCCTCATACTGTGCGTGATGTTTGTTGACAAACGTCATCCCGCCTCTGATACCGTCTTCAAACATCTTATACATTTCAGCCTCCATTATATGATCCAATCGCACATTCGTATAGAGCAAGAAAAATGAATATGATAGTCCAGGAATCCCGAAGTAATGAACTGGATCTAAATGTGACACTGCGAACATCTTTGTGCGAAAATCTTCAAAGATATCCACTAGCAGTGTCACATCGACCAAGAGATAATAACTAACATAGTCTCGAAATGTCCGACACCCCAGTTCACGCCAAGCTCGGTGCGCCACTGCATAGTCTTCCTCCGAACATGGTTGTTCTGCCAAGTCATTATAAAACTTGTCAATGGGAGGAAGACGTGTTTCATCCAACCTAGACCAGTCATCAAAGTATGTATAAGGGAAGACACCTTTACGAATATTGGAATGATCCATTGTAGGGTAACACTCACTTAGTATTCGATCCGACACTGGAAGGTGCTCCACTGTTAGACTCAATTTATGTAAGGAACTTGACAAAAATTGAAACGAATCTCGAAACTGCAATTGAATGTTGTCCTTATAATTCCCATAGACCTTATAGCTTGCTGACACACCCACCGTCTTATCTCCACTCGTGTAGCAGGGGCTGATCCACCACATATTCTCATCACGTTTCACCAGGCCATGTAAGATAATCTGATGACTATCATACCCCTTCCAATTATGAAAAAATATAGGGATATGACGTCGGACCTGACGTCGTCGAAAATTGCAGGCATGACACAGTACTTGTACAAACTTCCCTGTTAGATGATCATGGTCACGGCATTTTGTATGATCCATCATCTGATGGTTGTTCGCTTCATCCTCCTTTTGCTCCCGCACGTGACGTTTACAAATGTTACATTCATGAGTATTAGCATACGCCTGACGATCTGCTACTGTCATCACCATTCTCTTACGAGCCAACCCATCGATGACGTGATGTACACGGTAAATAAGTGCTTCCATCCGATCGAGAAAGGTTGTTACACATGACTCACCCCAATGCTGCTCCACCGTCTCTGGCGGCATGTCCAACGCATCATCCCATTTGACGTAATGACCAATCACAGCTGCTGTATGGATCTTTGTGATAGGATGAATAATGCTTTCTATATCTGCATAAACAACACATAAAGGGTGTGTCGTCTTACCAAAGTCTCTGAATTTTAACTCAAACTCTTCTGGCATCATTTCCAATTGCGTTTTCCCACCTGTACACGTCTTCTGATGCTCATCTCGTTCCTGGTAAATGTGATCTGTTGCTGATGTATATCCACCATATGAAAACACTGATAAACACAGTTCACATGAAAGATAGCGGTGATAACCTTTACTATGCGTCATATCGAAAGAGTTATGAATAAAGCTCTGGAATTTAATAATGGGTATAAAATGGCAGTCGAGTCCCACATGCTCCTCATCTTCAATGTCTGTCAGTAGTATTAGATGAATAATGCGCGTCGTCTCATTACATGCCCAATCATGATCGTAAAGTGTGCCCTTGAAACCCTTCCCATTATGAACGTAAATCCGTAATACTATATTGTTTCGCTGTTCAAATTGTTTCAGGTCCTTGAGGGGGTAAAGACCCTCATCACTCATCCCTGAAAAATCCAATTTATACCGATCATTCAATTGCAACTGTCGCACCACACGTACACACGTCCCCGTATATACATTATCTTGGTGAGCCAATGCATATAACACCG
This sequence comes from Prostheceraeus crozeri, assembly GCA_907163375.1. Lineage (NCBI taxonomy): Eukaryota > Metazoa > Platyhelminthes > Polycladida > Euryleptidae > Prostheceraeus > Prostheceraeus crozeri. The sequence continues at coordinate 1,076 of CAJQUW010007332.1, read as the reverse complement.
CATCTTGAAAACAATAGTTCGCATCCGTCACTGTTCTATAATCAAACAGGCGAATACTCCGCACCTTCTTCAATAATGGGGGAATAGGAACCAATGATCCTGCACGTCGTTGATCACGGGCAGAACGGCTCAGACGAACTTCCATCCCCAAAATCTTTTGAAGAATCATCCCTGAACTTTGGATAGTCACTGCATCAATAAACGCTATCAGCTCCTGCTTAACCCTCTCCATCCATTGATCAAAATTTAAACGTTGAATGCTGTGAGTCAATATAGCATTTGAACGTATCTCCACATCTTCCACTTCATCATCTGTCACCTGACGCTCGAATAAGAAAGTCATTTGAACCACCACCGTCACTTCGTATTCTTCATTCTCACGCACAATTAAATCGTACAGTTGATCGTACATACTCTCCAAAAATCCATACACATCCCTTGTCTCTTCGTTCGGGGTATACGTCACAATGAGGCCTGCGTCATTAAAATAATATTGACGCGCTTCATGGACACCCCCGCGTTGTCCACCACCCACTTGTGGCTCCTCTTGATCCTGATCTTGATCTTGATCTTGATCCATCCATTCCTCGATCCGGTGTAGAGCAATTGCCATTTTCACTGGACACATGTGCTCATCTCCATCATCCAATAAATCACTCCCACATAAACGGCATAGATGGAAACATGCATGCCCCGTCAAAAACTCATCACGAGACATGTGTATGTGACAGATTGGACATTCCACTAATCCATGTAATGTAAATGGACACGTGTGCTCCTGATCGGGGTCATACCATAATGTGCAGATCGTACAATAGTGACGCCCACTCTCCACTTTGCCATGCTGAATACACTCCCACCAGTCGTCGAATTCACGGTCGCAAAAGTCGCAGCGCATCCTTCTATGAACTCGTACACTATCCTCATTTCGGTTTATATACCACGCTCGTGAAGGGACCTGAACTCCTTAGTAACGGGTCCCTTGGTTACCAAGGTAATTTTAAGGGACCCGTTCCCTACGAGGGGACCCGGCTTAGTATCATAGTAGAATTCAAACTACAGTACTATAGTTTTTT
>CAJQUW010007331.1:0-89924 GCA_907163375.1 Prostheceraeus crozeri | reverse complement strand
TATACGAACATTACTACCCTGTGGGAAAAAATCATGCTAATAGCCGGCGAATATCTGGCGAGTTGGCGAACATCCAGCTAACACCGGCGAATTACATGATGAAATTCGCTGAATGTTCGCAGGATGCGCAAAACCTGCTGATGTTCTCCATGTTTTAGCTGTTGGTGGCTAAAATCATCCAACTTTTCGCTAAATTTTCGCATGATGTTCAAAACCTGCTAATGTTATCTGACTATTGGTGGCTAAAATCATCCAACTTTTCGCTGAATTTTCGCATGGTGCTTAAAACCTGCTTATGTTATCTATTGATAGCTGAAATCACCATTTTGTTGGATTTGTATTTGATAGCTGAGCAGAGAGACAGAGATTGGGATGTATTGAAATACCTTTGAACATAGAGGACTCTGCACTCTATGCCTTTAAGCATGAACATCTAATTTTCTGAAATACGGAAATACGTTGCTGAGTAGTGAGCTTAGTTTTGAAGCGAAAGGCTATTTTATATTTAATGGAGTTCCTTTCAAGTACATCAACAAGTGCAAAAACAGCAGATAAGAATGGCCAATGAATGGATTAAGCTACAGTATAGAGGTGGAATATTGCAATCAATTAGTACTTCCAAAAGACCAATCTCGGGACGAATTTTTATTAAGTTGCTTAAGCAACTTAATAAAAATTAGTCCCGAGATTGGTCTTTTGGAAGTACTAATTGATTGCAATTGTATGGATCTCGGTGAAGAGGGAGTATTTCACATTGATAAGGTGGAATATTGTTTTGCAGGATTGATGTATTGCGTGCAAAACTTTTTACCCATTACTCAATTTTAGTCACGCAGTTGTTATTGAAAAAATACAACGAACATAACTTATCGTCCAGAATGTTGGACGCATTATTGTGATCAGGTTCAAAATGGTGAGTGAGTTTAAGCTATGCTACTTACATGCCAACTACTATTTTGTGCACAGTATATTTGTGAGCATTCAACTTTATTTTTTTAAAAATACTGCTTTTGTTTTTCTGCGCACTTCTTAGCTAAGTTTTGGTTACGATTTCATTTACTGTAAACATCGATGCACCGCTTATATTTTGACGATTTATCCTGCTTATTTCAATCTGTTTTCACTTCAATGTGTAATATTCATGTGATTATCTGTCTTTGATGAGTTTTCTTGCTATGAGGTCTACGTAAATTAGGAGCCATGTTGGTTATTATACGGATGGCTGAGACTGGCTATTACACCGGCTGAACCGATGCAATTTTGGTCTCGCCGATGAAGCTCTGGTGCGCATCTTCTTTGATGTATGCTACCACGGCTCTTGTATCATCTGTTGGAGATTACAAATTATTCAGGGTACCTAGAGATAGTTGTTTTATTTAGTGTTACAATATCTGTCTCAATACCGGTTCAGTTGGTGTAATAGCCACTCCCAATTCCATGGCTGCACAGAGTAATGTATCTTTATGGATAGAATTTATTGAATCACATTGGTGTCTACCGCATTCCGTTGCGCATGTTGTTTCAATACATGAGTACTGCTGGTTACGAAGGCGTTATCATATGAGATGCCAAATTATTAGGCCTATACGTCTGTAATCGAATCAGTCTTTCCCTGGTACGCCTATTAAGTGTATCTGCTTAAAGAATACAAGTGGTAAACTAGGCGGACTTTTGCATAGTCAGGATGGGGGCACTTGGCGGAATCACATTGCCAAAAGCCAAGCAAGATAGAAGTAATGGGATTGATGTTTAATCAACGGGTAGGGGTTCCCAACCTTTCATGTTGCGTACCCCAAAGTAGAAAATAATAGGATTTTTCATTATTACGCGTACCCACAATTAACATATTAGCAAGAACTCGTTCATGAAAATTAAAAATTGATTACGCGTAGAAATATATGAAATTCGTAATTGAATAACACAAAAATTTAACTAGGCGTAACTGATGTGCGCAGCGAAAGTGATGCTCCAATATCAAACGAGCTTTTTGTTTGCTTTTAGTCATTGCTTTGGTGGAGAGTCCGGATTCATATAAGCATGTGGCTGTTGGTCGCTAATAAGCGACGGTTGCTTTTAGGCCAGATGATGACAATCCAATGTTGAATGAGCACGAAGTTTAGCAGTTCAACCCATCCATGATCATGAAAGTAATGAAATCAATATTGAATTATAATAAATCTCCCATATTCTTCGTACCCCTCAAAATTCCTTCGCGAACCGCAGGTTGGAAACCCTTGTATTAACCGATTAAGTTGAAGTGGATCATGAAATAGTTTTGAAAAATTCTCATGTCATGTAATTGCGTAAACCAGACCCTGATTGCCTTCCTTCTGACCAAGGAGTTGAAAGTAGGCCTACAGTGTCTGTTCGTCGGTCTGAATGGATGTAATGAACTTCGGTGGCCAGCCGGCATAGCTAAAAAGTATGACGAATAATTGGATCTTCTTGCCATGCGAAGGCACATTAATCACAGCTAAGATTGAAAGTAATCAGCATGAGAGCTGTAATTTAACACTGATGTTTTATCTATTTCAAACAATGTCAGTAAACTGCTTGAAACCCAATCATAGTCGTTCTAGCTATTTCTGAACACTAGTATGCAGCCTTACAATCAGCATGAGAGTTTTAATTGTTTTAACAACTCATTGATTGACAATATTGAAGTATTCACAGATATTCAATGCAGGTCTGCGAACGTCAAATGTATGTGACATCATACATGTACTTTCTGAAAGAATGAAAATGGTCTTTCTGAAGGAATATTCAGTGTTCTATATTCCTGATTCAAGCATGCAATCCGTTTTGTTTCAGAATGTCGAAGAGGAACATTTACATTCAAGCTTCCAAAGAATCACAAAAAGTTATTCGCCTTCTTCAAGATGATGTCACTCAGGATTTGTCGAGAGAACCTATAGGTCAAGAATATGATGCGTTAACAGAAAGTGTCCTTTCAGAACACTCAATTGATAAGACAAATGTTGATCAAGAAATGCTGTCAATAACGTCACCGAGATATAGCAATGAATTTAGCTCTAGCGTTGAAAGTGTGACTGATGAGGACTTCGAGTGGGACGATTTTAGAGATGTATTTACCGATGATTCTCATAATGATAATGTTCATACCACGACCCCCTGTGAAAGTTCAATAACTGACGATTTAATTAGCTTCTACATGACTTTTAATCCCTCAAGGAAGGCGATGCAGTTTATTTTGAGAATGCTTCGAAAGCATGGGATAAATGCACCAACATCACTTTATTTTCTTCAAAAGGAAGCGAAGTTGCCGAAACTCATACCAACAGAATTAAGTACAGGAAAGTTCGTATACATTCCTATTATAGAGAATTTGAAATTTCTTGTCAACAAAAATCTGTTGTATGGTCACCATGAGTACTCTCTCGATATAAAAATAAATGTTGACGGATTGCCTTTATTTTCTGGATCCAATTTTTGTCTGTGGCCAGTGTTGATGACAATCAATGGCTACCATAAACCTCTTCCTCTAGGACTCTTCGGTGGTATTGGAAAGCCAAGTATCACACAATATCTCAAAGAATTGTCCGAAGAAATCAAGCTACTGAAACTGAACGGATTTGCATTCGAAGAATATGTGTTTTCTATAAACAGCATCTGCTTTGTGTGTGATGCTCCAGCCAGAGCATACATACAGTGTATTCAACCCCATACTGCATATCGTGGATGTGGGTATTGTAGAACTTTGGGCACATATTTGAACAATAGAATCGTCTTCCCAGAGATGAGTGATACCCCAAGAACGGATTCTAGTTACGAGAATTTTCAAGAGGATAATCAAAATTCGCACTCACCTTTACTTAGTATAGTACCACTGAGGTCCTCTTTTCCTCCAGAATACATGCACCTCATTCTACTTGGAGTCATGAAAAAGATGATTTTTTATATGTTTCTTCCAGCAAAAGGTATGCAGTTAAAATGTCGGTTGTCAACAACACAGATCAGTAGACTATCATCTGAACTAAAGCACTTTTCGAAATACCTTCCGATTGAATTTCAGAGGAAATTTTACAAAGGTTTTGATGAATTGAGGCACTTCAAGGCAACTGAATATCGAACACTACTGCTTTATGTCGGACCGTATTTATTTCGATCATACATGCTACCAAGATTCTATGAACATTTCCTTTTGCTCAGTTTTGGAATTTATTGTTTGGCGTCAGAGAAGTACCTTAGAAGTTACTACACCAATGCAAATGCATGCATACAAAAATTTGTGCAGCAGTTTCCTACATTGTATGACAAAACTTGTATGTCTTACAACATTCATGTATGTTGTCATTTACCAGAGTATACATTACTCTACGGCCCTCTTGACACATTTTCCAGCTTTCCGTTTGAAAACTTTTTGGGAGTTTTAAAGCGGCGCATTAAAGCAAGCTCCAATGTCTTCCAACAATCATTGAATCAATTGCTTCGACTAAGAGCTATTTCACAATGTAGTGATGAAGGCCCCTTCCAGTTTTCTTGTAAACTCTCCCGACAATTGTAGCATAACGAAAGACGGACAAATTATCCTGATAACTTCAGTGAAAGAAGGCTTTGTTTCCGGTAAAGTGCTATCTTTTTCACGCAACTTGTACAGCAAGCCTTATGAGTCACGGTTTTTAAGGATAGGGTATTACTCCATTTCTAGGACCACTGTGAAAAATGTACGACCAGTAGGCAAATGCATCATAATGCCATGTCAAAGTGAATATTTGATCATACCTTTGATATGATCCTATTTGTGTTCCAGGTCAAGATGCTGCTATTGGCTGATTGCAAGTACGCGTGTGTGTATTTCACCTGCTATAAAACCATAGCAATTGTAGATATGAACGACACAAATTTCTCTCAAAAACATTTTGATATGATAAATGCTGGTGATCGTCAAATATCTCTTGATACAAAATATGGTGGTACAGTATATGAGTCTTTACTACTACAAATAGGTAAAAGTGTTATTGACTTGGAGGTGACTGAAGAACGTTGCATTGACTTAATGACAAAAAAGAACAAACGCATCACAGACCTATTGATAAGAATACCGATTATACATAGTGGTAAAAGGATGGCGTATGAGCCTTTGAACGTTATCAATACCAGCCTTAGTGAAAGTGAGAACGAGCCTCCCAAAAAAAATCAAATCAGATCTACGTCAATAGAAAATCAGAGGAAAGGTAATTATGCTAATAATGAAAGGAGAAGCCAAAAATCCGGCATAACTCTAAACGAACCTTCGGTAGAGCTACCACCCATCGATGAAATTGTCAACTCAAACTTAGAAACTGATATTTCGCAGGCTAGTCAACCTTCATATAGTGCATCAACCGCTTCACCAAATCGTCCTACTTTTAAGAAGAAGCTTAATTTTGAACAGTTCGTAGTACAAAAGTTGAACATATTGAGTGTGTCACTAACATCTCTTCATAAGAAAAATGAGGAACTCCTAAGTCAACAAAGAGCAATGATGGAGATGCTTATGCAAGCCAATTTACGAACAGGATCAACTGAAGCAGCAGTGGCAACATTCAGTAACAGCTTGCCTGCTACATCTGTGGATGAACTCCTTCAACTTGAGTCTGATATTCGTGGAACTCAGCGCTTGTTCCTGGATCTGGTGAGTACATGATAGAAAAGATAATGTTTTCTAGTATTCGTTTTATTATTTATGTTGAAAAGGTTTTTAAGAAAACGAATGAAAGGGTTGAAGAAAAAATGTGTCACATTCCTCTGTTTACGGTCGTGTTTTTTCTCATAAGTTCTCAACTCACAATCGATCATTACAAAGGCGCAAGTGTGCACATAAATATTCAGCGATCAAAATAAGTGTAAGCATGGAATCTCTAGCAGCTTGTTTTTAACTGTAATGTCAATCATTCATCGTTTTATTGAAGTAAATGTGCTCAACAAATCTACCGACAGACTGGTTCAATAATCTGGTATGATATTGATATTTCATCGTTTAAAATACATGATCATATACTGTGTGAAGAGATATTGGATCATTAACTAAAAAGTAGGCCTATGAGAAATTAGGAACACAAGTATTTCTAAAATGTTCTGCAAATTGCCATCTTCAAAAGGAATCTAAAGAAAGAAAGTATTAGAGAAACTTCGATTACTCATTTTTCATGATCATAATGGGACTTATTGTGGAAGTATCTCAAAATGCAAGTGATAGCTCTTCAATTTTCAAAATGATTCCTAGTAATCCACAGCGTTGTACTTTTCAACTTTTCAGTAACAATGCGGTTATTGAGAAGTTTTATAAGTAAAATTGTGCATTTCGCCCAGATAAAATTCAGCTTGAAAATAACATTGATTTTGAAAAATGGATTTGATTTGATCATAACTGATCATTGATTAGAAAGAGATAATTATAATATATAGTGAGTTCTCGCAATTGCGAAAACTAGTGCCATATAAGCCTCGATCTCATTCGATTATGTAGAGTCATTCGGAATTTCGTGAAGCTGAGAAAAGTTGGAAATTATAGTTGTGACTTAGCCATTGTCCGATTAAAGTCAATTCTATTGCTGCCAGTCCTGAATAAATTTCGCTTTGCTAAGCAAATATGCAGCAAAGCTTCTACAGCATGTAACTTTATTGTCCAGTTATTACTTGCATAATGTTGAAGTATATAACTAATTCAGTTTAATTTTTAAGTCCGGTAAAATCTTATCGGATTTGAAATGTTTAAATCGGGTGCATCCCCCATTTGTTATACATGTAGATTATATCATCAATGAATTTTTATTTCCCCTAAATCCTTTAAATGACATTCTCATTCAATCATGCATGATGCTATGAAACGCGAATCATATAAACTGAATTGAAGGTAGGGTGGTTGAAATGTGATGATGGATTTCACAAATGAGTTATGGGCCCACAGTTGTTTACACGATTTCGTAGTTTTGAACAGGGATTACAAAACAAACCTAGGCGCGATTCGTTCGAAAATCTTTGTCGTCCGCAATAATCTTCATGTATTATGTCATGAACAAGTAATCGAATGATTCTCATTTTCAGGTTACAATTTTGTCTGGCCTGGGAGGAGATGACGCTTCAAAATGTACTTTTCGTTGCGTCAGGCGAGTTGCTGTCGATGAGGTACTACGCCAATTCAATGGTGTCCAGTCAATTAGGCCCCAGTACATTTAGGCCCCACAAGAAATGGTCATTTAGGCCCCATGTTCTTATGTTATTTTAACTACAAGATTACAGTCAAAACCAAGAAAATGTTATGATACATAGGAGCCATACATTACAGAAATATGCTTGGTTTTATCAAAGATGCCGCAGAATTGTCTGGGGAGTGGTATGTGGATTGTTCGAGAATGTCAAAAACACCGGTTTATGATGTTATTTTAACCACGGCGAGTTGCAGCGTGTATGAGGTATCAAAAGACTGCAAATTTTCTGAAACCACCAGAAATGTCAATGGTTTTACAAGAAATTGTAGTAGTTGTATTTAAATAGCAATAATTCAAAATTGGACATATTTCATTCACGTGATCATTATGTTATTTTTATCCTGCAAAAACATACAACAGACTTGATATCATTGGATAGAAAATTGTTCACTCTATCTAGAAATATCAACGCTTTTACAGAAAATGCTGACACAATGTCGGAAACTACAGATTGATGTATTTTGTGCAAGAATGTTTCTGTCACAAATTCCTTCTAAATTTATGTTAGATTTTGTTTAAACGCTGCACGCATTTCTAAACGCACCAGCTGGACGTAGAATTTTGTGGTCTGCCGCTATTAACGAAGCTATCAGCCTATATCTACGCACACGGCATGTTTCAAGGCAGCAGGGAAAGTAAGTAGCTTTTATTTCATTGCAATGAATGTTTAGTCTTATTGCAGGAGGTTAGATCAGTGGAATCGGCTTGCAGACTGATGAACGGAGCTTATGATTGCTTGGCTTAGTTAGGAACAACCCTATATAGATAACTAAAGAATAGAAGGGAGTGCTATGTACAGGGCACTGTGCATATGCAGCAGATGAATAATGAGTAATGAATAAGCAGATGTTGGTGGAATGGCTATTGGCTACTGCATAGGTTGAGTCGGCAAATATTTGGTCTCGCATCTATTACACCGGCTATCTGGTGCAGCAATCTTCCATTTTTGTTGTCGTGTCTAGTTGCTCAGAAATTTCTGACTCCAAATCCCTCAATGAAATAAGTGTGTGTCTTGATTTGTTTGTTTGTCTTGCTTCACCTTGGTCCTGCTTTGCATCCTACAGGCACGCGTGAACAGGGGACCACTGAAAGCTCAGCCCGCCTAATCTTCAGCCAGACACATTAATCTCGGACTTTTGATTGCACATGAATGATATGGAACTACATATAGATGAGCTGGCAGCGGATGCCAATGCAACTATCGCTTGCACTTATCTAATTCATGAATACCAGAGTGTTAAAATTGTCATGATTCCATCAAATTTAAGGAAATCCAATCCACATGTCAGACTCTTTTTGCATGCATCAGATACTGTGATCGATTTCTACCACCATGACAACTAGATCATTAGATTCTAAGAACATCTCCACGACAACTTCGCAAGCCGGGTCGACCAGAGAAATTCGATTTGTGCCTCGAAACAACCCTGAGATACATGGCTACTAAGACAGAGATTCGAACAATCAGGCATGATGATTGTAGCAATCCTCGAAGCCTAGTTCGTCAATACAAGAGGCTTCGGCTCTCTTTTGAAATAATATCTCCGGGGATGAATTTCAGCGATGGAGCTGCGATTATATTAAAAACTTCTAAAATCATTCTTCACATTTGGAATGTCTAGGAATATCGGTGAAAAGTAAAAAGTTATAGCATGATGGTGTGTATATCAGTGATGAAACTGGTTCAAAGGCACCATTCGGTGACCCACTCAATGACTCGGGTTCTTTTTGGGTTCTTATGCTTTTGTAGTCATAGAGCAAGCTTGTAGCTCAATTGTGGTCGAAGTGAATAATCCGTTAGCCTATACTAAGTCTATCACTGGGCGACTGGAAATGCAATTAGTCATTGTTCAATGGCGAAAGACAAGTAAGGATTCAGTGCAAGTCGCTTGGATTATCACTAGCCGACACAGCTCTGAAAGAGGCGCCATGAGGCTATGATGTAAATTCACTGATAAGTAACCATGAGTAACCATAAGGGAATGATTTTCCAATATTTAGTAGTTTAAAATTGAAATATTACAGATGAAGCTCTTATTTGCTGTATCACAGGAATTCTATGTGCATGTGATCGAGTTTGACGATTCGTGCTATCAGTATTTAAAATTTTTTCGCGGTTGCGCGGTACGGTATAGAGGCGAATAATGAAGGTGAGGAACAATTCGAAAGCACTTCCGCAAATTTTGGAAAGTTGAATTTTATGTGCAACTTATCACTTAGAGTTTAATTACTTCAGTACGAGTAGAGCAATCTGATTTCATTCAGATGCTATACATATAAAAATCTGACTGAGTCATTAATATGTTTGCATGTTTTTCAGGATTTTTTTTTAAAAGTATGATCCTAAAGGCCAACTTCGATACAAAGTCACTCACATCATTGGTCTTCTAGCCTGCTAGCAATTGACGACAATCATTTGAAAAAATCCTCTCGCAAAAGGATGGCAATTTTGATATCAAAAGACTGACTATATGCATGTTCAAAATTGTAATTCTTTTGTATGTTTAGGTCCATTTTTCGCTTATATAATTTAAATGTATGTAGTCCCATTTTTTCGATGGGGCACTGTCAGAGGATTTTGGCTCGATGTGGCCTGATCTGTAATATAGCTTGTGCGGGACATGTTCAAATTAATTTCATTTCCCCTGAACGAACTGCGTTGCTCGTGATAGGCATTGCAAATTGTTACAGCCACAAAAATAATGAATGACAGCATTAGTAGCTGAGTAGTTAATTGTAAAACGCCTTCAATTTCAGGCAAATGACATGATATACAATGATAATGACCTTAATACTTGTATATTACAAAATAAATTCCAGAGAAGCATGGCATAATTACATGTAAGTGCAGATGCTTTATGCTAATTGTGATCGTTGCTATAAACTTACATGCGCTATTAAAGATTGGACATAAGTGAGCATGTTTGATATGCATATGTAATATTTGAATGCTTGATGCATATGCCCTATGTCAATTTGACGTTTTTTGCATCAACTATCTTCAACTTCATCAATAATAATTTTTATTGCAGTTCATCGGTCTCATTTGATAGTGATACTTTATCTCTTTACATTTTTATAGAGAACTTTAGTTGCCTCATACTTGCTTTGCTGCCATTGCTTGAAGCGCAACTTCTTTTCTTTGTCAGCGCTTTCCACTTCCGAATTCCACCATCAGGTCTCTCTTATGCCTGCCCAGTCAGCTGCGACCACACTCTTTTTCAGCACCAAGCTGTCTTCATCCTGTTCCACTCCAAGTCAAATGTATTTTGGTCTGCAATATATCCTTCGTGGTTCATAACTTCCTCGTTAAAGTGTATGGTTAAAGTGCAACTCCACAATGAACTCAGAATGCCAACGCATGTACAATGGGCCATATATTTACATCGTGCTGAAAACGAAAGATAAAACGTCTAGAAGGCTATTCCTTTTATTATCTAGTTCGATCACTGCATGATGACGATTGACGCTGTTGGAGATTCGTGCGCAACATTTTTTGCTTCATCTCTGAAATATAAAAGATTAATTGGATTGAATGATAAATTGATTATAACATTTATTTCGTGTTTCCATGATTGCATGTATTCATTGACTAAGGAGACATCGAAACCTTGCTCTTTAATTCATCCAGGGTAGTTTGATTGATTTGTTTAAGTATCTGTATGTGCATTATAAATGGCTGCTGGGATGATTTTCATCATCGTATGAGAATGTATAAATTCTTGTAAAAAAATAAAATCAAATATCAGCATACCGATGGTGAGAAACGAAGGAAATCGTTATTCGCACGCATAAATTCTTGCGAATTTTTTGCGTCGGAATAACCGCGCCACAGTGGCCTGGTAAGGAGCAGGAATCTGAGACAAAACTATTTACAACCCATGAATGCGTCAATGGATCAGGAACGTGATCATTTTCATTTTCTATGTATGACACAGTCAACAATGACCCAATTTCATTTCGCAGAAAATACGTGATCTAGCTAGACGTGTTTACTTGCTTCTGCTCGTGAATATCAATGTCGATCGTGATTTGTGGATCTGACTGTGACAGTCAGTCATTAGTTCTACTGTTACAAGTAAACAGTTAACATCTTGTAAATATTATTCATTTTTTCTTCAACAGGTCGTCTACGCTAACCCAAAGGATTTTCAGAAACCGTCAACGATGTGTCTTAGTGTTGGTCAGTGCAATGAATCAAATTTCAAAGCTGTTCAATGAGCAAAGATTGTGGATTAATCAGCTGGAAAATGAAGTGCACTTCTCTTCTGTTTCACTTCAGTGTCCTGAAGTCTTCAATATAGTGGAAATTAGTGTAACTCGTTGTGCAGAACGAGTTTCAGCATGATATGGCATTTTTGGTGAATTGTGATATTCCTGTGTATGATAGTGGTATGTAGACTGGGACAGTGTCACGACTTTGTTGACATACTATGTTTTGGTAAAGTTGGACAAATTGTATCTTTCATGTGAAAATCAGTCTGTTTTTGAAACTTGTCAGTGTTGTGAATTCCTATATGAATAAAATGTGAAGTTAATGACTTGCTCTTATAATGTACTAAGTGTATGGAAGGTAGTAGGCGAATGGGCAAGGCAAGGGAAGCGCAAATCCAATAACAGTTAAATTTGTGTTTGAATATGCAATCGGCTAGTGTTAGGGTAAGGTTTGGCGAACGGGCTAGTTTCCAGGGATGAGGGCTTCGAATCTGGATTGTAGGTGAATAGAGGATCAATACGAGTATAAGTTTGCCTAGGTTTCGGTGTTGGGTCGTGTCTTAAGAAAGAGTTGAAGTTTCGCAAAGATGACTTGTATATTTCATGCGCATAGGCCTGCATGTCATAGTGGTGGTAGTTGGCATGTGTCAGGTAAGTTTGCATAGGTGATAGAGCATGCTCATATTACCCACAGGCATTGCTAGGAATGTTTGACAACAGATTAGGACAGTAGAAATATGCTACGAAGGAGGCATGGTTATGGCTATAGGCCGTAATTGCAGTTGAACATAAATTTTAGTAATGAGTTGTATTGTAAGTGATGGATAAGCGCTAGGACTTCATGGAGGGAAGACACTGAAGAGGTCTAAATATGTCCTTAAAAACTGTGACAGTCACGGAACTAAGTTATGCAAATTACATGTACATGCAAGCCTATACCCACATGTAGCTACATGTGCCAATTGCAGCATATAAGAGGGGGCGCGTGAATTCAGCAGGAATGGATTGAGGAAGGAATTCTAGTTGGCATATGCACGAAAAGATCCCGAGAGGAAAAAAGTTGGCTGTCAAGTTATATCAATTGTTGTAGAAATGTAAGCCACGAATTTCAATTGGATAGAGTTTCGACCTACACCTAAAAAAAAAAAAACAATAAATGAACAATGGACGACAAGTTCATGTAAAATGACTAATGTGAGTATATAAAACAATAGAATGTACCTTTATCATAACGTACCCGGTACAAGAAAACACTAGCATCACCTCAAGTGAAGCACATCTTGCATAAAATACCGACGGAAAGATTTTAAGAAGTGATCATAGATACTAATTATAGCAATGTGAATGTAATTCGAATGTCTGTGAGCTACACTTCTTCGTAGAGTTCATGAACTAATACAATTTCTGAGATTCTTCTTCCCTCTGTTCATCGGAGTCAGGCATTGCCGTTTGATTTAATTGTGACACTCGTTCTTTCGACGCTTTTCGATCACACGTGACACCACTTGATCATAATTTCCGGCCAGGTTTGCACATACTCGTATTACGGATATCACAACTTGATAAAGTGTCGGAAAAGATGTTGGAAAACATCTCGAGAATTTCCACCTTGAAAACTTGTCGTCTCGGATGAAAAATTGCATCAACTCGTCCGGTGCAATGAGTCGGCACACTTTGCGAGTAACTAACAACGGTTGAACCTGAGATGATTAGTTGATTTGTGGAGAAATTAGTGCTTTCAGAACGAAGGCGTCCAGGGCGATTTGCAATCTCACACGCTCCAGCTTTACCAACTTTTCTTCCAAGGAATTGAACTGAAATTAAAAAGTCTACTGAAATCACCTTAATCACTGAAGAGTGGATATTTTTGATAATCATCATTGCATGTGTTAGAGGGGAAATTATTACGAGAATTCGAGTGATACAGGTAGGTGATTTGACACAAATTTTGTGAAAACGCTACCACTGCTTAATGAATAAAAGAAAAGTGCTGATATTACAACCACTGTGTCATCAATACCTAAAAATTCTTGAAAGTTTCATTCATGCATGGTTAATAGAATCTATATTTTTGTAATCATAGCAAGGTATGATTTGGCATACGAGTAAGGAGACTTGGGGACTTAAGACTTTACGGCTCTTTTAAGTTAAATTAGCTTTCATTTGACTTTATAGTAGTGATGTGAGCGATCAACCAATCGCTAATCGGTTCATTCATTATGACCCTGTTCAAATTAACTTATTCCATGCATTTTAAGATAAGTTAAGTCGAAAACAAGAGATACATAATGTGCAGTAAAACATTATGATAAAATATTCCATAATAATATCAGCAATAATATTGCTAATTTTTATTACAATCAATTATCTTCAATCTGGTAGTAGGCGTATTTTTATACGCATGCCACTTAATTACATTATTTGAAATGTTATGTTATCGCAGCAAGATAATTTTGTTTGTCGGTTACCCATGTTAACGGATTGACTAATTCACATCAGTTAACCGTTGAAAAAGAAATTTACGGGTCCAATCTTGACACCCGAGATTTTCACTACGCTGTTTACCATTAAAAAAACACTAAAACCAAAGGCCAACATTGGTAGAAACGAATTTCATTAAAACTTACCTAAAACACCGTAGTATAAAAAGCCTTTCACCAGTCAGTCTAGTAGATGTAACATCGACAGAAATTTTTAGAATTATAAAATGAATTCGATGCATGAACTGACACATCGATTCAAATGTATTCACTGTCTTTACGCATGTCCTATCAAGGCTGTGTTCGAGGCGGTCTATTTGAAAAGTGCCTCCGCGTCAGACCTCAGCAATAATATAAGCTTAGTAGAATATATACCATATAGTTATAATAATAACATGGTATAAACGTGATATGATGCTATACGATAAAATTAATTTTTCATTGTCGGTCTAGTTCTACACACTGATGATTAATCTTGCTATTCTTAACACGGTAGGCCTACAGTAGTCTACAAATTTGGTTGGGTACTGCTGTCATAGATGTTCATCTTTGACCCCAGTACCCAACCAGATTCATGCACTCCGAATTATTGAACAGTACTATAGACGGCTACTACTGTAGTAGTAGCCTTCTATAGTACTGTTAAATAATTCGGAGTGCCATGGCAATCCATTTTTCATGAACATCATGCGCATAGCTATACCCTCACGTAGTCTGGTAAAGAAGCATAACAAATATGACGTTCATATAAAGATCGGATTATGGTCGATTTCTATGAGTTCATGTTTTCTCAACCAGCCTAGATCTACATTTCATTAATCAGAAAGTTTAATGGATCTACTTCACAGACATGGTCGGCTAGCTGTTGCCTATACAATACCTACTAATTAATGAAAATTCATTCATTAGTCAAAGGAAACGGCGGTGATGGTGTCCAAACGCCGAAGTAACTAAAATCACAATAGCCGAATTCGCACCATATGTTTTCATAGATTTACTTGTTATTGAATAGCGGACACTACAACTACTAAATACACTACAGACGACTGATGAATTACTTGTACGGTAGTAAACCAATGGAATCTATTCAATGGAGGACATGCACGGTATCTATACTTCATTCAGTAATTTTTTATATTGGGTGGCATAAATTGCATCTATAACAAATGTATATCAAATAACATCAAATATATGCATCAAATAATAGGATTATATCAAATCACATCATTCATCAAAATTTCGAAAGCCGTAGGCGGCCAATTTTTTACGCCTCCGCCTCCACAGCCCTGTGTCCTATAGGTTGTCTATGCTGTCCTTGTATGCCATATTCGTAATTTCAACTATGTTGTAAGACTTCGATCATGTATAGGATTTCCACGATTGTCCCATACGGTGATGAAATGAAAATTGAAATCTATTAGCAAAAATCAATCCTTATAATTTTTCAATTCCATACGTATTGCGTAAACACAATGAAAATTCAAACGTTTAGTGGAAAATCCAGTTGTGTAGTTCATGAAATAGTTAAATTATGATTACACTGTATGTACCAGTCACCATGTCAATCATGATAATGTGAAATGCGCCCCAAGAACTGGGAAAACTATTCAAATCGCATGAATCCATAACGCGCGATTGCTACATAAGATCAAATATTATCATACAATATAGCCTAGGCCTATACTAATTAAGAGCCCTGCTGTTTTCAATGTGAATGCAACATTCTAAAGAAACATGACTGCAAATAGAAATTAATTAGGAAACTTCCGAGCTCCATATCGTTGATGCAGAATACATGTATCTAGTGACAATGGCAGATGGAAGTAAGTCGACAACATTGAGCTGTTTTTCGTTGTCTGCCTGTTGGGGTCTGGAATACTAATGGCCACGACTGGGACTCACCAAGATCATCACAGGAAACCAATTTTCCATTGAATGTAGTGCAAATTCAGACCTGTATTCAGGCTGACTAGAAAATTATTCACGGCATAAGATGTACAGTCAGTTAATTTAGATTGTGAAGAATAAATCGGTGTGAAATGCCATTAGACGACGTTGAATTGTTCTCCAAACTGCACCACACTGAATCAGATATATATTAAGCATTGAACAAATCACATCCACCTTCAACGGTGAGACATTGAGATAACCAAGTCAATTTTCTCAGTCGACATTCGCCTGCAATTGTGAAAGTTGATGATCCTGTCGAAATTATGCACGCGTTCGATTCTGGCGGCCTACGGTGTACTCTCGCACACTTCGGCAAAAGTAGAAACATAGAATGCAATCAAGCATAAAACTAAACGCTTCGATTTAATAATACTTAAAACAAGATGCCGAATTACAGATCATCGATTTTCAATTCATCGCTAGACCACAAAATATTCTGGAATGTGATCTGCATCCAGGCTTTCAGCAAACGTTCGACTTAGATGTTGTTTGATAAAACCAAAAAGAGGACTAGAAGATAAACGAATCAAGTAGCATTCGATAAGTTTAAGCAGTAACAAGTATGTATATTATATCAGAATTTACACGGAAATTTCCGGACATGCGCAATCGTTTCTATTCCGTGAAGCGTCCGTAAATCATGAATTTAAAGTCCGAGAAACGGAAGCTTGACGGATGTCCGTATACTGCCGTTCTTTATACGCAGTCTCGCGGACAAAAGTGTGAGTTAATGGAAGACCGACGGATGTCCATTTCTTACCCGTTTTGTCCGCGGACAAAGCTTGCTCGGCGGGTATTTTGAAGAAATATTTAGATATGAAGATATATCTAGAAGATATACTTTGAGGAATTAGCATTCATCAGACATAACACGTTGTACAGTCCACCGCTTGTTCCAAATGAGCAATATATCGAAATGTGAGCGCTTGCAGGTGACTTGAACTCATTTAGGTGTTGAACAATACGAATTCTTTAAAAAAAATAAACACGCTGTGTGCACACCCCCAACAAGCTAAGTTTAAATACATTTACATGTCTCGTATATCAAATGCATAAAAATAATATGTTTAACTAATGTATTAACAGTTTTATTTTGAAATTATGTCAAATAATGATTATTATACTTAAAAATGCAATAATTATAAGCATTCTTTCACAACTCAGGCGGAGCCAGAAAGAATATAATTAATGGAGCCATAAACCTTGGTCTTATTAAATGAACGAATGTTCATTAAGATATCATAGTGAATCAGCTGGACGTAACCCATCATTCCAAAGAAACTTGAATTTGTTTTATTCAAAACTGCGTCAATTGATTTGAGATGTTGAACTGAAAAAAAGAAAGATATTCTGAGATTTTGCATTATTTGAATTGAATAGTGCATATTTCTATTTTTGATCTGAGATTGCAGTTGTTGAATTTCAGAGTTGAATTCCGGATGGAAAAGGTGTAGGTCGAAACTCTATCCAATTGAAATTCGTGGCTTACATTTCTACAACAATTGATATAACTTGACAGCCAACTTTTTTCCTCTCGGGATCTTTTCGTGCATATGCCAACTAGAATTCCTTCCTCAATCCATTCCTGCTGAATTCACGCGCCCCCTCTTATATGCTGCAATTGGCACATGTAGCTACATGTGGGTATAGGCTTGCATGTATATGTAATTTGCATAACTTAGTTCCGTGACTGTCACAGTTTTTAAGGACATATTTAGACCTCTTCAGTGTCTTCCCTCCATGAAGTCCTAGCGCTTATCCATCACTTACAATACAACTCATTACTAAAATTTATGTTCAACTGCAATTACGGCCTATAGCCATAACCATGCCTCCTTCGTAGCATATTTCTACTGTCCTAATCTGTTGTCAAACATTCCTAGCAATGCCTGTGGGTAATATGAGCATGCTCTATCACCTATGCAAACTTACCTGACACATGCCAACTACCACCACTATGACATGCAGGCCTATGCGCATGAAATATACAAGTCATCTTTGCGAAACTTCAACTCTTTCTTAAGACACGACCCAACACCGAAACCTAGGCAAACTTATACTCGTATTGATCCTCTATTCACCTACAATCCAGATTCGAAGCCCTCATCCCTGGAAACTAGCCCGTTCGCCAAACCTTACCCTAACACTAGCCGATTGCATATTCAAACACAAATTTAACTGTTATTGGATTTGCGCTTCCCTTGCCTTGCCCATTCGCCTACTACCTTCCATACACTTAGTACATTATAAGAGCAAGTCATTAACTTCACATTTTATTCATATAGGAATTCACAACACTGACAAGTTTCAAAAACAGACTGATTTTCACATGAAAGATACAATTTGTCCAACTTTACCAAAACATAGTATGTCAACAAAGTCGTGACACTGTCCCAGTCTACATACCACTATCATACACAGGAATATCACAATTCACCAAAAATGCCACATCATGCTGAAACTCGTTCTGCACAACGAGTTACACTAATTTCCACTATATTGAAGACTTCAGGACACTGAAGTGAAACAGAAGAGAAGTGCACTTCATTTTCCAGCTGATTAATCCACAATCTTCTGCTCATTGAACAGCTTTGAAATTTGATTCATTGCACTGACCAACACTAAGACACATCGTTGACGGTTTCTGAAAATCCTTTGGGTTAGCGTAGACGACCTGTTGAAGAAAAAATGAATAATATTTACAAGATGTTAACTGTTTACTTGTAACAGTAGAACTAATGACTGACTGTCACAGTCAGATCCACAAATCACGATCGACATTGATATTCACGAGCAGAAGCAAGTAAACACGTCTAGCTAGATCACGTATTTTCTGCGAAATGAAATTGGGTCATTGTTGACTGTGTCATACATAGAAAATGAAAATGATCACGTTCCTGATCCATTGACGCATTCATGGGTTGTAAATAGTTTTGTCTCAGATTCCTGCTCCTTACCAGGCCACTGTGGCGCGGTTATTCCGACGCAAAAAATTCGCAAGAATTTATGCGTGCGAATAACGATTTCCTTCGTTTCTCACCATCGGTATGCTGATATTTGATTTTATTTTTTTACAAGAATTTATACATTCTCATACGATGATGAAAATCATCCCAGCAGCCATTTATAATGCACATACAGATACTTAAACAAATCAATCAAACTACCCTGGATGAATTAAAGAGCAAGGTTTCGATGTCTCCTTAGTCAATGAATACATGCAATCATGGAAACACGAAATAAATGTTATAATCAATTTATCATTCAATCCAATTAATCTTTTATATTTCAGAGATGAAGCAAAAAATGTTGCGCACGAATCTCCAACAGCGTCAATCGTCATCATGCAGTGATCGAACTAGATAATAAAAGGAATAGCCTTCTAGACGTTTTATCTTTCGTTTTCAGCACGATGTAAATATATGGCCCATTGTACATGCGTTGGCATTCTGAGTTCATTGTGGAGTTGCACTTTAACCATACACTTTAACGAGGAAGTTATGAACCACGAAGGATATATTGCAGACCAAAATACATTTGACTTGGAGTGGAACAGGATGAAGACAGCTTGGTGCTGAAAAAGAGTGTGGTCGCAGCTGACTGGGCAGGCATAAGAGAGACCTGATGGTGGAATTCGGAAGTGGAAAGCGCTGACAAAGAAAAGAAGTTGCACTTCAAGCAATGGCAGCAAAGCAAGTATGAGGCAACTAAAGTTCTCTATAAAAATGTAAAGAGATAAAGTATCACTATCAAATGAGACCGATGAACTGCAATAAAAATTATTATTGATGAAGTTGAAGATAGTTGATGCAAAAAACGTCAAATTGACATGGGGCATATGCATCAAGCATTCAAATATTACATATGCATATCAAACATGCTCACTTATGTCCAATCTTTAATAGCGCATGTAAGTTTTATAGCAACGATCACAATTAGCATAAAGCATCTGCACTTACATGTAATTATGCCATGCTTCTCTGGAATTTATTTTGTAATATACAAGTATTAAGGTCATTATCATTGTATATCATGTCATTTGCCTGAAATTGAAGGCGTTTTACAATTAACTACTCAGCTACTAATGCTGTCATTCATTATTTTTGTGGCTGTAACAATTTGCAATGCCTATCACGAGCAACGCAGTTCGTTCAGGGGAAATGAAATTAATTTGAACATGTCCCGCACAAGCTATATTACAGATCAGGCCACATCAAGCCAAAATCCTCTGACAGTGCCCCATCGAAAAAATGGGACTACATACATTTAAATTATATAAGCGAAAAATGGACCTAAACATACAAAAGAATTACAATTTTGAACATGCATATAGTCAGTCTTTTGATATCAAAATTGCCATCCTTTTGCGAGAGGATTTTTTCAAATGATTGTCGTCAATTGCTAGCAGGCTAGAAGACCAATGATGTGAGTGACTTTGTATCGAAGTTGGCCTTTAGGATCATACTTTTAAAAAAAAATCCTGAAAAACATGCAAACATATTAATGACTCAGTCAGATTTTTATATGTATAGCATCTGAATGAAATCAGATTGCTCTACTCGTACTGAAGTAATTAAACTCTAAGTGATAAGTTGCACATAAAATTCAACTTTCCAAAATTTGCGGAAGTGCTTTCGAATTGTTCCTCACCTTCATTATTCGCCTCTATACCGTACCGCGCAACCGCGAAAAAATTTTAAATACTGATAGCACGAATCGTCAAACTCGATCACATGCACATAGAATTCCTGTGATACAGCAAATAAGAGCTTCATCTGTAATATTTCAATTTTAAACTACTAAATATTGGAAAATCATTCCCTTATGGTTACTCATGGTTACTTA
This sequence comes from Prostheceraeus crozeri, assembly GCA_907163375.1. Taxonomy (NCBI): domain Eukaryota; kingdom Metazoa; phylum Platyhelminthes; order Polycladida; family Euryleptidae; genus Prostheceraeus; species Prostheceraeus crozeri. The sequence continues at coordinate 69,223 of CAJQUW010007331.1, read as the reverse complement.
TCAGTGAATTTACATCATAGCCTCATGGCGCCTCTTTCAGAGCTGTGTCGGCTAGTGATAATCCAAGCGACTTGCACTGAATCCTTACTTGTCTTTCGCCATTGAACAATGACTAATTGCATTTCCAGTCGCCCAGTGATAGACTTAGTATAGGCTAACGGATTATTCACTTCGACCACAATTGAGCTACAAGCTTGCTCTATGACTACAAAAGCATAAGAACCCAAAAAGAACCCGAGTCATTGAGTGGGTCACCGAATGGTGCCTTTGAACCAGTTTCATCACTGATATACACACCATCATGCTATAACTTTTTACTTTTCACCGATATTCCTAGACATTCCAAATGTGAAGAATGATTTTAGAAGTTTTTAATATAATCGCAGCTCCATCGCTGAAATTCATCCCCGGAGATATTATTTCAAAAGAGAGCCGAAGCCTCTTGTATTGACGAACTAGGCTTCGAGGATTGCTACAATCATCATGCCTGATTGTTCGAATCTCTGTCTTAGTAGCCATGTATCTCAGGGTTGTTTCGAGGCACAAATCGAATTTCTCTGGTCGACCCGGCTTGCGAAGTTGTCGTGGAGATGATCTAGTTGTCATGGTGGTAGAAATCGATCACAGTATCTGATGCATGCAAAAAGAGTCTGACATGTGGATTGGATTTCCTTAAATTTGATGGAATCATGACAATTTTAACACTCTGGTATTCATGAATTAGATAAGTGCAAGCGATAGTTGCATTGGCATCCGCTGCCAGCTCATCTATATGTAGTTCCATATCATTCATGTGCAATCAAAAGTCCGAGATTAATGTGTCTGGCTGAAGATTAGGCGGGCTGAGCTTTCAGTGGTCCCCTGTTCACGCGTGCCTGTAGGATGCAAAGCAGGACCAAGGTGAAGCAAGACAAACAAACAAATCAAGACACACACTTATTTCATTGAGGGATTTGGAGTCAGAAATTTCTGAGCAACTAGACACGACAACAAAAATGGAAGATTGCTGCACCAGATAGCCGGTGTAATAGATGCGAGACCAAATATTTGCCGACTCAACCTATGCAGTAGCCAATAGCCATTCCACCAACATCTGCTTATTCATTACTCATTATTCATCTGCTGCATATGCACAGTGCCCTGTACATAGCACTCCCTTCTATTCTTTAGTTATCTATATAGGGTTGTTCCTAACTAAGCCAAGCAATCATAAGCTCCGTTCATCAGTCTGCAAGCCGATTCCACTGATCTAACCTCCTGCAATAAGACTAAACATTCATTGCAATGAAATAAAAGCTACTTACTTTCCCTGCTGCCTTGAAACATGCCGTGTGCGTAGATATAGGCTGATAGCTTCGTTAATAGCGGCAGACCACAAAATTCTACGTCCAGCTGGTGCGTTTAGAAATGCGTGCAGCGTTTAAACAAAATCTAACATAAATTTAGAAGGAATTTGTGACAGAAACATTCTTGCACAAAATACATCAATCTGTAGTTTCCGACATTGTGTCAGCATTTTCTGTAAAAGCGTTGATATTTCTAGATAGAGTGAACAATTTTCTATCCAATGATATCAAGTCTGTTGTATGTTTTTGCAGGATAAAAATAACATAATGATCACGTGAATGAAATATGTCCAATTTTGAATTATTGCTATTTAAATACAACTACTACAATTTCTTGTAAAACCATTGACATTTCTGGTGGTTTCAGAAAATTTGCAGTCTTTTGATACCTCATACACGCTGCAACTCGCCGTGGTTAAAATAACATCATAAACCGGTGTTTTTGACATTCTCGAACAATCCACATACCACTCCCCAGACAATTCTGCGGCATCTTTGATAAAACCAAGCATATTTCTGAAATGTATGGCTCCTATGTATCATAACATTTTCTTGGTTTTGACTGTAATCTTGTAGTTAAAATAACATAAGAACATGGGGCCTAAATGACCATTTCTTGTGGGGCCTAAATGTACTGGGGCCTAAATGACTAGGATTCAATTCAATTGGGATGGTTCATGTGGCTGCTTAAAGTTTCCAAGAACAGTTGCTAATGCCATTGTTGGTAAGTAAATCTCATTTTCCTTAGTTTATGGGTTGTAACTTCTTGCTTTGTTTATTGAGTCTCAAGATATCTGGGGCAATTCCATAAATAACGCACGGACGCTCTGACACACAGTCGTCATTTCTCGTCATGAAGCAATGCGACTTTATCCATGAATATTGCACCATACCATGCCAAATTAGTCTGAATATTAATCACTTTTCAAATATTTAATAGTAGTCTCTGTAGCGCCGAAAGATGACGTCCGTGCGTTATTTACGGAATTGCCCTCTGCTGATTTTCTTCACTGTTCATTTAGTATTGTGCTGTATAGCTTACTGCCGTTTTTTTGTGTATTTTGCAATTTGAATCTCATGCAGGAATTTAGATACTAAATAGACCTCTGACGATGGCAACTTCAGATGGTCGAAATGTTAAGTTTGGCCTTTTAATAAAAAACACAATCGGGACCTTATTTCATTTTGGAAATTGTAGACCAGGAGGCATTTTAAGTGAATCTTTCAAACGTTAGCCATTGAACATATGCCTTCACAGATTCTTGTGATATGTATGCAATTACTGAGAACTTTCTACCTGTTATTGCAAGTGCCCGTATTTGATTTTTATTATTTGAATTATTACTTAACCTCTATTCTCATGATTATTGTTTCGCTACCAAGCATGTCTCGGTCGCTGACGACCATCCTCAGTCATCAGCTTATAAAATAAACATGTTATGTGTGTAGTAGTCTATAGGTTATAATATCAAAGTCACAAGTGAAAGAGATAGATTCTGTAATTGAAAAGTACAGTATAAAACTACGCAAAATAAAGGGTTTTAAAAAGCTTAAAATTTGATGAAAATATTCTGTTTTTGTGGTTGCTCATTTAAAGTTCTAAATCATCAACCGCATAAAATCGCAATGTCTATATCTCCGTTTTTCAAACTTTCATTTTGCGTAGTTTTATAGATCCTTCTTTTCAGTGAAACCTATGTTAATTTTTTATAGTTGTATGTAATATAATGGTCGTAAATAGGAAATATACCAGTAAATATGGTCGCCAGATCGAAACATGCTTCGTAACGATGTATGACAAGCATGAACACCACGACTACTTGCATTGAAGAGCAATTTAATTAATTTATTACTTTGTGTTACTTCGTTTATACCGTATTTACTCTAATAGAACCCGGGGGGCTCTATTAATTCAGATCGCTCTGACCAGGGTTCTATTAGAGGCCCGGTTCTATTGAATGATCACTAAAAAATTAAAAATATGACATCAACCATAGAATTCGTTGAACCTACATAAAAATGCGGGCCTATTGTATGACAGTTTGTGCTGTTACTGCTCAGTATACCGTAGTCAAAGTCTTTTTTACATTTACTATGCTCATGGCATATTGAGTGGCGGATGTGGAGAGGATTATGAACGATCCATAAGCTAACCCGGTAATCGTAATTTAGTCACAAAAAAATCAAAGACCTACTCGCTGTGCAAAGGAAGAACGGCTACCAGTTGGAAAAATCTCTATATTGGACTGTATATAAAAGTCTCTATATCTACCGGTATATTGAAAAGCAACTCGAGTCATTCGTCTTCATCTATAATCATCAGCTCGTCCTTTTCTTCGTGTTCTTCATCGATGTCAAGGTCAACTTCCACTTCGCACAAGCGCGAGAGGGCATCATGGCATGGATGCCATGCCTTGAAGCATTCGATGAGGTCATCTTCGCTACCATCCAATCTTCGCTTGTTTCCTTTGCTTATTTCCCGTCAAATGAATTTTGTTACTGAAAAAATACTTTTTGGTTCACCTACAAGGTCAATAAGATGATACTGAGTCTCACCCGGGTTCTATCACAGACCCCGGGTTCTATTAATTCAGATTGCTCTGACCCGGGTTTTATTAGAGACCCGGGTTCTATTAGAGTAAATACGGTATATGCATGTACCGTATATTCCCTTCGTGTGCTAGTGTTGTTGACTTGATTGAACATGTCTTAGTCCTTCAAAGTATTTATGATATGGGTAAATTCAATTTAATCCACAACATTTGACGAAAATGTGTCTTTGATTTGTAAAATCCATACTTCTGAACCGATTTCAATAGTTTTTTTTAATCGAACCGTAAAGATATCATCTATTATGGCATGGTTTTTAAATAGTCACAAAGCCAAGACCGTCTTCACAAGTTGCCGCTTTTTGCCGAAAAAAGACCAAAAAAGCATGTCCAAAGTTACAGTACTCTCACTTCAACACGGATTTTCGATTAGATACATTCAAATACACCCGTTAATATTTATATCATCTGAAAGAAGAAGATCAGCTCTTCAAGACAGTCTAATTTTAAATATTGTAATTAATATTAATCATTGAATTTTCACTGGGTTTCCATTGTCCAATGAAAAAAATGTCCTCTGACCGAGACGTTTTCTGTCCTCTGACCGAGGTACCTTTTCTCGAAGAATATTGATTCTACCATGAAACGTTTTGCACCGAACGAATCCTCTAGTGTGCTAGTTTATAAATCCGTAAAGAAAATTCAGTTTGATGCCGTTACAAGTGAGCAATATTGATTTATAAATATTTTTATCCGTTTTTTCGACCAGAGAATTCGAATATTCCCAACAATTTCATATGGATGCTGAAACCAGAAATTTTGTCAGGAATCGATGAAATTTCACACCATTGGAGGGATCCATGCTCTTAACATCAATGCAAAAGAAAATTTTCATTTATATCAATTAACCCTCTCAAAATCTCCAAAAACCACGAAAATGTCCTCTGACCGAGACCCTAAAAAATTCTCGGTCAGAGGACAACGTTGAAATTGAAGATCTCGGTCAGAGTACGAGGATCTCGGTCTAAAGACATGATAATGTATGCAATTACATTTAGATCACTTCGTTTTACGCATTCAAGTATTCGTCCTAAGTTTCCAGTCTCATGAACCCAAATGCACAAACCGAAGAGTTTCCTGTTCGACATCAATTTGTCGATGTCGAGACATAAAAAATCTCGGTCAGAGGACAAGGTGGGTCACGGTCAACGGACAATATATGCAATACATTACATTTTGGTCACTTCGCTTTACGCATGCAAGCATTCATCCTAAGTTCCCAGTTTCATCAGCAACCCAAATGCAGAAGCCGAAGAGTTTCCTATTCGACATCTATCTGACCGAGATCAATTTGTCCTCTGACCGAGATGTAGAAAAAATGGCTTTTTAAAAGTGCTAGATTTCTATGGAAAGCTTTTATTTGGTGTGGTCGCCGCTAAGATTTTCGTGTTCAGCGTAAAAAAATGAGTATAAATGCAAATTTTCACGGAAATCAGACCCAAAGTTAAAAAGACAGAAATGTGGAATAAATTGGATTTACCCATATGTACTTTTTCTCAACAGATGCTGCTCGTCGAGGGTTCCCTACGACATCGGAGGCAAACATTTTCGGTTCAATAAAGCGTGCGATCAAGTCCACAAAGGATGGATATCGGATAAAGGCAAAACGCGTGCGTTTGGGAGCTAATGACGTCGTGAATTCTCACAATAACGATGAAAGTCATGACACTGAGAGTCTCTCTGACTAAGACAAAGTGTGTATTTTCTAATAAATCTACGTTTTTAATCGGATTTCTGTTTTGTATGTATAATTAAGGAATCTAGAGAAGGGGTGCTATTTGCCGGATTAAATTAGCAACATAGCTTTTTACCAGCTAACATGAGCATGCGACATTGGCATGCGATTAGCATGCTTTTATGGTATGAAATTTATCTGACGAAAAGCCGGATATCATAAGCATGCTAAAAGCAGGATCTTTTCCCACAGGGTACTTGCCACTAATTAGTTGCTACAATATCCACGATTTCGCCGGTTGGCGAAAAATCAGCTCGCATTAGTAAACAAATATCTACCAACTAATTTATGGCAACTTTTTCGCCACCTGTCGTTTTTTAATTTTACACGTTTTTGGATAGATGATGACCATTTTCACATGCGGAGATAGTTATTACACAAAAATGAACTTTTAAAAAATTATCCACAAAATCGCTACCTCGCCAGATAATCTGTTGATATTAGCAACCCTGTGGGAACGAATCTTGCGAAAAACTGGCGAATGTCAGCTGCAGAATATCATGCTAAAGTTCAGTCATATTTGCGGGATATTCGCTGGCGAAGTTCGCCGGCGACAATTCGCGCTCTATATGTCACCTTTTACTTTTGACTTTCTCTCTTATTTTCTTTAGTAATCCGCCTCTACAGCTGAGGCTCTATTTTCTCCCTCACCTCCTCACCATCCCCCACATATGGCTAATCTATCTAAGAAATAAGTGCAGACTATCATTCTTTGATAATGATAAGAATATAGAGAATCCGCATATATCAATTTTCATAACATCTCTTGACATTCAATAAATTACAACAAATGACAAATATTTGAATAATATCATAGTATTTACTGCGACATTTATGGAAGATAAATACTTTTTTTAGTTTAAGCCTTCGTGAATTAAAAAAGATCCCTTTTTATCAGATCAGACTGAGTATACAATATAGTTTCATGTGAAGGTAATATACGAACATTACTACTTGCCACTAATTAGTTGCTACAATATCCACGATTTCGCCGGTTGGCGAAAAATCAGCTCGCATTAGTAAACAAATATCTACCAACTAATTTATAGCAACTTTTTCGCCACCTGTCGTTTTTTAATTTTACACATGTTTTTGGATAGATGATGACCATTTTCACATGCGGAGATAGTTATTACACAAAAACGAACTTTTAAAAAATTATCCACAAAATCGCTACCTCGCCAGATAATCTGTTGATATTAGCAAGATGCGTTCCCACCTAGGGAATGTGCATAATTTGCGAATGGACAAATTATCCTATTCACACTTAAGTTCTAAAGTTTCTGCCCACCCAATAAGTTCTGCTCATGTACCACAAATTTCGCTGAATTTCCGTTCTGGTGATCCATACCAAGAGCGCTAAAATCAAGTTCTATGCACGCAGATAATTTACCAGTGGTCAGCAGATGAGCAAAGGAATCAGCTTCAAGTCAACAATTTCGTCTCATCGCATCAGTCTAGCTACTGATCATGAGACTTTTAATACTGTAGAAGCCGCACCCAAAATGTGCAGTTTTTAATAAGTTATATTAGTACGGGGCTACTAGCCTATTCGAAAAACGGTAATGAAATTATTATTTTATTGAAGCCATAATCGGCGAAATATATTTTGACAATTTATATTGATTTTTGTGCGGAGGAAGACTGGAAAAATAGGTTTTCGTTAATTTCAACTTATTAGGAAGATGAATTTCCATGCAGATTTGTGCAAGCAAGAACATTTGAATGACTCATTTCAACAAAGTTTGCATCTTGCTTCTTGCCACACCTTACGAGAGTACCATCTAAATACTGCGATGTGAATATTTCAGCTGTTCTAAATTTCGTTCCGCCATACAATTGGTAAGCATAAAACAACGAGCAATAAGAGTCGCAAACATCGATGAAAAAATCTGGAATGTGGCAATAATAGGCCTATCCTATAGTTAAATGGTTTGCAAGTTTACATGCAGTATGATGACTTCAACACAATTCGTGTGTATTGAACAAAGGTATGGCATGCGGATGCTTTTCTATATGATTTCTTCATACATGAAAGAAGGGAGTTTATGTCCTATCTTGCTCAGCAGTTCATGCTTTCAGTTAGCAATGGTATGTACATGTACATGCATGATGCCTATCGATCGCCAGACATTTGCTGGATGCAGCGCTGATACAAAGCTTATCACATCCGCAATTGCCTTTTTATTTGCAATACCTATAAGAAAACATCTAAGATACACTGTAAATCGCTGGATACGAAAATTTCTTACAAATTTATACCAAATTCATACACTTTGAAACTAAACAATTGCTACGAGATTCTCATACGAGTTTCATACGAGTTTGCTACGAGTTTTTCATACGATGATGGCAATGGCATTGATACGAAAAACTCCTTCTGTGATTGGCTGATTGAATTACACTAGGTGACATGCCACGCGTAATTCACGCGTAATTGCGGAACACACCAAACATCCGTGGTTATCTTCTACCCGCGTACATACGCGCTGCACTAAGAGTCAGAAATCACTTGATCTGATGCTCTTGAAACATGGGGAATGTTTATGAATACGCGCGGGCGAGCGTTTATAGTTTGCGCGTCGTCTACGGTTGTCTGCGTTGCCGCTTGAACCACGGATGAACCGCTAAGCATGTTCTGTCTTCCCTGAGCATGAAATTGAGGTGCTATCACATTGTTTAGCCTCTGATACATGCAGACACATGAGACGCAAAGTCTATATAACAGGACTGTCAACTACTTATATAACCTATATTGCAGCAATATCCCGCATAGCCACGGATGTTTGGGGTCATGTGTAATTACGCGTGGTTCACGCATGAATTACGCGTGATTGACTGTGGCATGTCACCTAGTGTAACAATTACTAAAATACATTTTGGTATCCATCCTTCGTATATACGTTTGGTAGTGAGCAGTTTACAGTGTAGATATTATAGATGTAGCATGGCTTTGGAAAATTTTCAGTTGTTATGATTAATTGCTTTTAAGTTCCTATAAAACATTTGAAGACGCACAGTTGCGGGCAACACAATTACCATTTGCCAATCAAAGGAAAATAAGGGGGCGCACCGCCGCCACCATAGAGTAGGGATACATACTTATTCTATGGCCGCCACCACTGGTAGCCCTGTGGGAACGGCGCTTGCTAATATATCAAAAGATCATTTGGTAAATTAGCCATTTCGTGGCTAAATTTATTTTTTAACTTATTTTTCGCAATAAAACCATTGTAAGCTGTGAAAATCGCCCATTTCTTATGAATAGCCGGGACCGTCTAAAAATCCGAAAGTTGCTGGCGGCGAATAAGTTGCTAAAACCAAGTGATAGCCATTTATTTACTTATCTGAGACAAATTTCCGCCAACCGATGAAATATTGAATATTGTAGCACTACAATCCGAGTAGTGTAATCACTGGCTTCCCACTAAATAATCTACTTACTTGAAGTTCCTCTTCTGCAGATGCTGAACAGTCCAATAACCAATTAATTCCTAGATCATAAAGATAAAATGATCAATATGACAAAGGAAACCATTGGCTTTTGGTGCAGAAAATTATGGAGACTTTTATCACCAGGCTGAAACGATCACTATCTCATGCATTAATGAAAATATTTCAAGTAATACGTACGCACTTACTAAATGCAGCTGATCAAATCGATTCCAATACTCCAATCCTCCTTCAGAGATTCGTTGCAGTAGATAGGATATTCAGCAAAAAAGCCAGAAAGAAATAAGCTTACCATTAAAATTGGCAACATGATTAGACATTACTCCAGTACTTGCCATTACCCAATGAAATTGATGAAAATCCTCCGTCATTGGAACGTACGTGCTGAAATTGAAAATGTGCAACAATGGACTTAATCACAAAAATTGTATTTAAATCGTATCGACTCCTGAAAGACGAATTTATAAGTAGTGTTTTCATAATTGATAAGCTAGAAATAGGAGTATAATGTAAGACCGATTTCTGACTAGATTCTCTTTCCTGGTGTGATCTGGTGTATGGCAGAGACGAAATTGTTCCTCCTATCCTGAATAAGCTGCATCTCACAGATGAAATCAATCTCTAAGCACAAAGTTTAAATAAGTTCAAGAACATAGTGTGGTTTATTGTCGATTTATGCTCCTATGATTTATAGATTTTCCCATAGACTACGGCTAGCTAATGGAGTTCCTTAGTGTTTGAAGTGTGGTAAATTACCGGTTTCCTGATTATATTTTGTTCCGACAAAATTTCCAATGCAGTCACAAGTTATAACTACTGTCCTTTAATTTGCATATCGATAGTTCGAGAATAGCGTACGGTTGAGCACTATGAAACTTCTTTTGATATTCACATTGCAGCCTTGAATTGAATGCTATATAAGCTACTTGAATTTAATAAGCGGTATAGGCCTATCGGTTGACGCGTGCGCGTGAAGTTGACAAGTTGGCCTACATGTAGGCCAGGCCTAGCCATGTTTTTGACATAACATTTCTTAATTGACTCAGGAAATGAATATGCTGCAGGGCGCACAGCTATTTCTATAATTCAAGGATCGATCGATCGAATTCAACGCTGCTATACCTAGTTTAAACTTAAAGTTGCCTATTGGAATAGCACGTGTTTAAGTGTCGAAAAGCTATTTTTCAGGTGGCATGTTAAAGAATGTCTAGCGTGTCTTACTAAATCATAGCTTATGTATCTAGTCTATGCATCTAACCAGAGATGTCTATGAATAATATGATGGAGATGTTTATACCATCCGCTTTGCCATTACCAACCCGTAGCAGTACCAAAGAATGCCTGAATTTATCAAATTCAACGATAGTTGCTGTCTCTCCAACACGCATTTGAAGTATTCTAATTCCGGCTTCTCATTTGTTGAGACGATCCCTACATTGTTTTCTTATTATAATGCCTTTATCGCTTTTTTTTCAAGTCTGTGCTCTGCATAGTGATGCGAGCCTAGCATATTTTTGCAATTGCTAAAAATACTATCCAAGAAAATATTGAAGACGATTTCGATCGCAACCCACTGTGTCAATTTCGTTCCTCAATTTCAGAAGACAGGCACTTCAGATTATGAACAATAACTAAACTGCGATGCGTTGGACAAATTCATTCAGTATACAGGCCTAGGACCATGTTTCTCTACCCTCAACCATGCAAACGTAGACAAAACACTAGGTGACATGCCACGCGTAATTACGGAACACCCCAAACGTCAGTGATTAAAGACATTCTATTCTTCTACCCGCGTGATTACACGCTGCACTAACAGTCAGAAATCACTTGATCTGATGCTGTTAAAACATGGGGAATGTTTATGAATACGCGCGGGCGAGCGTTTATAGTTTGCGCGTCGTCTACGGTTGTCTGTGTTGCCACTTGAACCACGGATAAACCGCTAAGCATGTTCTGTCTTCCCTGAGCATGAAAATGAGGTCCTATCACATTGTTTAGCCTCTGATACATGCAGACACATGAGATGCAAAGTCTATACAACAGGACTACCAACAGATGTTGCAGCAATGTCACGCACAGCCACGGATGTTTGGGGTCATGTGTAATTACGCGTAGTTTACGCGTGAATTATGCGTAATTGAGCGTGGCATGTCACCTAGTGAATGTACACATCTAAATTCAAACTTCATTTCTGCTTGCAATTAAAATTAAAAATTTGTCTCATATGCCAGCATTAGGATTTGCTTGGACTTGCCATGTATAGTTTCATTGATACTGGGTATTTCAATAAGCCACAAAAGCTAAATAATCCTTTCCTGTACAAACGTGTACAAATTTTCTCTATCTAGAATTGACGTATTCATCGTTTGAAGGCAGGACATATCGCCAATTAGAAATGTGGGCATTTTAGATATCTATGTTCAGCACCTCTCCGTAACTCGATACCGCACGTGATGATCTGTCTGGCAGCTTAACACTTGCCAGCGTGTGATTGCTTCTGGGTTCAGATGTTCTGGGCATGTGAAGCCGCCACCGGATTCGCCTTGACAGTTTCCATTTACAACTTGGTAAACAGACTGATGGGACTGTGCATCGAAATCTTGCGACGGATGTGGTTTTGAAATGGGCTGCTCCATTCTGTGGTAGTGGTCACCAGACTATTATCAATCGATACTTCACCTCACATGATCTTGACGTAAAACTCAGCAAATAAAAGGACTCTTTTTACTCTTCGCGCTCTATACATTATATAAACAATACATTTTTTTATTAAATTAATTTATTTAAAGACAGCGATCATGAATAATTAAGTGAAGTGGATTTAGGCAGGGGACCTCCTCTGTGGCACAAGAAATTCATTGATAAAATCAAACATAATAATGTTTTGTGCAAATTGTACTCGCTTGTACTTTTACGTAAGTAAAATTATGAGTACCGTTGAGACGTTAAGTACAAGTTCTGTTTAGCTACGAAAATTGAAATACGATTTTCACAATGAATTGTTTCACAAAAACCAAGGAAATTTCATCCAAGGTTTGTTGAAAAATGTTCATTTGAACACAACTTTTTCATTCCTATACAAATGTAGACGATAAACTTTAGTGTATTGATCAATCACTGGGTCTAGGTAGCAACACGGAAAAATTGGCAGCTTGAATATTGGACAGGGAAATAGTAAATTAAGGCAAAAATGAACAAAATTCATTTCTTGAAACAATGTTGTCTCCCTGTATCTAAATTTACTACGTATTGTTTAATCCTTCTTACATTGACAACCAGTTTGGATTTATAGAAAGTTATAAAGATTTGTAGTGCATAGTTCACAAAATATTATAAATTTCGCGTGCTGAAACATAATATTGCGTAATTTTGAAACGCAATTTCATGCTGTGCTAATTTCATTCGAAATTTTATCCAAAATATTTAACTGCTTAGTAAATTGAGTTTGATTAGATACTTAATTATCATACCATCGGTAAAGTGGATTTCGAATGTCTTAAGATTTTTTCATACAAACATCCAGTTAGATAACCCATGCACTGCCGATCGGGTCGAAAATGACCGAATGGATCATGCTTGGTGATGCAAATGGAAAATTTTCCACTGGAAAATTTTGAAATTTATTTTTCTGTGATTGATGGTTTTGCCTTTGTTTTGGAGACTTATTGAAAAGACTATGTAATATTCAAAGACCGAAAACTTCTCCATCATCCCTGTATGTTAACTTTTCTAACCAACTGCACCTTTTCCATGTCTGCTTCAGATCTTTCCAAATGAATTTCAGACATTAGATGGATTTCAAATTTCTCTAGCTGAATTTCAGATGTCTGTCACAAGCTCAACTTTGAAAATATCTTAAATTCAACTGGAGATCTCCAATTCATCTGGATCATATCTGCAATTCATTTGGGCAGATCTGAAATCGAATTGAAACTATCTGAACCATCTGAACTAGAAATGGAGGATGTGTATCCTCAACGAAGATATCGGACATTGAACCAGAAGTTTGAAGCTATCATAGATATTCTTTTACTCATCACAGATATCTTTAGTTTCCAAATATCTCACGAGTTTACTTTATATATTCCAATATGGTCGCTCATGAATGCTGCGTGGACTGTGTGCTTATCCTTCATCACATGTTCATCAACACATGGAGAATTTGGATCACTATGATCAACGCTGCATAACAAAGCTTAACTTTCAAGCTAACAATTAGCAAACTCCAAAATGAAGTACACTATTTTTGCTCCAGATCTTTCACATTGCATGAAGTTATACCCCTATTGCAAAGCAAGATTCACGTTATCCAAAACGGTGTCTGTGTGATAATTTAAAATGCTAACAAAATGGCACAGTAATGGGCAAAAGACCGTTCCAGGACACCATAAAATTCAAAAAAATAGTATCTTTAAAAACGACATAAATTCATGAATTTAGACCCTTTTTCAGGTTTTTAAGACCTAAATACATGAATTTAGACCGTTCCAGGACACCATAAAATTCAAAAAAATAGTATCTTTAAAAACGACATAAATTCATGAATTTGAACCCTTTTTCAGGTTATTAAGACTTAAATACATGAATTTAGTCCATTCAAAAAGTACCATTTTTTCAAAAAATGACATTTTTAAAAACGACATAAATTCATGAATTTGAACCTTTTTTCAGGTTATGAAGACCTAAATTCATAAATCGGCTAAAGCCAGAGGAGCTTCGCTCCGATTTGGGCGTTTTTAAAAATACCCAATTTTCAAATTTTTCAAAATCTCAAAATTTGAGAATTACAATCGGGCGAAGCCCTAGAACCTTCGGTTCGATTTTCACCCCCAAAATCATGACCGTTCCAGGACACCGAAAAAATCATAAAAGTTAAGAATCTCAAAATTTGAGAATTACAATCGGGCGAAGCCCTAGAACCTTCGGTTCGATTTTCATTGCTTAAATCATGACCGTTCAAGGACACCAAAAAATCATAAAGTTAGTTTTTTTAAAAACGTCTTTTAAATCCGTTTTTCAGGTTTTTAAAATATATCATGTGACTTGCGAACCGAAGGTTCAGGGCTTCGCCCGTTAAAAATATTTCTTTAAAAATGGAAGAAACAAAAGTGGAAGGAACTTCAGAAATGGATGAAACAAAAATGGAAGGAACTTCAGAAATGGAAGAAACAAAAGTGGAAGGAACCTCAAGAATATATCCTTCGTTATCTCAATTAAAAATAAGTGAATTAAATATAGAAAAACACAAAGATAGAGTTAGGTATATGAAAGATAAGGAATCTCAATTATTATTAAGATTAGAGCATTATAAAAAATTAAGAAAGAGATGGACTAAAGTTAAGAATGTAACACAAGGAATTGGCATATTCTTAACAATAAGTTTAGGTGCTTTGACAATTGTTATATCTTCAGGTGTTTTAGTAATTCCAGTAGTTGCTACAGCTTTAACAGGTACGGGTGTTTTTGCAACTTCACTTGTTACAATGTTAGATAAATCTTTAATAACTAAGAAACGAAAATCATTAAAAACTAAGCATTTACATATTAAAGAAGTCTATGATAAACTACATTACTACTTTCAGAGAGTATGTGATGATAATGTTATTACGTTAGATGAGATTGAAAAATTTGATCAAATAGCTAATGAAGTAAATCAAATATCATTTCAATCACAGACAGAAAAAGTTAATGATAAAAATAAAAAGGATGGTAAAATTTCTAGTGATGGTAAAACTTTTATTGATGATAAAATTTTTAATGAAGAAAATGATAAAATTTTTTTAGAAGAGCTAAAAACTTTATTAGACAAAACTTTATTAAACAAAACTTAATACGAGAAAATTTTAAACGAAAAGATGTCAAACAACAAAGCAATAAAAAAATAATTTGTTCAGTAAAATGTTTTTGCTGTATTCCAATGTTACCACAAAATTCAAATATTATATTTTAAAAATGGATAAAATTAGAGCTGATAATTTTAAAAGAATAAAACAATTAGAAGAGTTAATAAAACAAAGAAATATTATGAAAGAAAATCATCTTCAACATAGAATGATAAAAGCTGGTATTCAATCTGATATGTTTGAAAAAATGCAGCAAACCGAGCAAGTAAAAACTGATTTTGAAAAAACTATGAAACCATTTAAAACTCTTGAAAAAGAACTTACAAATAATGATAAACAAATTGATATAACAGATCCAGAGCACAAAACTATATTAGATGACTATGGATTACTAGAATCAAACATTAATAAGAAATTACCAAAATCTATGCAATTTGAACATTCTATTTCATTTATAGATGGAAAAACAATACCTAGATTTTATCTCGGACAAAAAGAAATATTTCCACAACCTTTTCGAGGTTTAATTTTTTCACCAGATAAATCTCCTTTTAATTTAGATAGAAATTTTGTTAATCTTTTAAGAGGAGCAGATTTAAATAATTATGCTGTAGAAGATCTCATAAAATATAAAGCTATGTTAGACAGAGTTGGTGCAGTAAAATCTCTTAGACGTTATAAACAATTAGAAAATTTATTATCAACGGGAGTTAAAGTAGGGAAAGGTTTATCTGAAAAACAGAAAACTGAAACAACTGTATTCTTACCAGATGATCCACAAGAATTACTAAATAGATTAAATATTTTAATATCTGCAATAAAAGAAGGTCATAATTCTAGTTTCAATGAAATTCATGCTATATTGAAAAGACTGTTAGAAAAGAAGATTCTAAATGAAAAGGATTATAAAAGTGTAACCGGACATCTCTGATGTCCTCCAGGGCTTCGCCCGAACCGGACATCTCTGATGTCCTCCAGGGCTTCGCCCGTAGCTGAAATATGTTGTTTCTAATTTTTATCTATGATTTTTATCTATGATTTTTATCTATGATTTTTATCTATGATTTTTATCTACGATTTTTATCTATAATATTTATTTAATTTTTTTAGTTTAAAAATGTGTTCAGCAGATTTAGACAAAATTAATAATCATTTAGAAAATTTGACAGAGATTTTGGGTTCATCAAAATTTAGTACGACGTTAAAAATTATAACAACTACTTCATCACACACTTGTAATTTAGAACCCATTCTACATTTGGAACAAAATAAAAATTATCAAATTGCATTGACTAGTTTCTCTACATTTAACACTATTCAAAACGTTATCAAAGATGTGAATGATCAATTTAGATATTCTACTGATAAAGGCAAAACATGGAAAATACTAACTTTTCTTCCTGGTTCTTACGAAGTTGAAACAATATCAAATGAAATTAAGAGACATTTAGGTATATCATTTAAAGATAAGAATCAATTACATTTTGCAGTTGAACCGGCAGTTAATAAATTTTCTCTTACTTTAGACGAAAATCATCAAGTTGATTTTAATCATGATAGATCATTGTCAAAGCTATTAGGATTTAATAAACAAACCTATAGTCAAGGTTATCATTTAGGTGAGAAGATTCCAAAAATAACTGAAATAAATTCAATTGTTGTACATTGTGACATTATTGAAGGTGGATATATAAATGGTAAATTATCAAATTTAATATTCAGTTTTCCAGCTTTTACTGTACCCATTGGTTATAGATTAAATGTAATTCCACAAACATTAATATATTTCCCTATTACAAGAAAAACTATTAACAACATTAACATTAGAATCACTGATGAAAAAGGACAAGAAATAAATTTTGGAGGTGAAGAGATTATGATAGATCTTTTGGTTCGGGAGGTATAAACTCCCGTTCGGGAGGTATAAACTCCCGTTCGGGAGGTATAAACTCCCACGCGAAGCTAGAGAAGTTTAATTTTCTTCTTCTTTAGAAACAAAAAATAAAAAAAATAAAAATAAATTTTTTATTAAAAAATGAGTGAACTACCTCCATTAAATAAAAAAAAACTTAAATTTAATCATCATCCAAATTTATCTAATAAAGTTTTGTCAGTTATTTGTGGAAGATCAGGATGTGGAAAAACATATCTATTATTTAAAATTTTAACGACTCCAAATTTTTTGGATTATAACAATCTTATAATTTATACAACAACGGCAGAACAACCCGTCTATCAATTTTTAAAATATGGATTTGAAAATAATCTTAAAAAAACAGCAATTGCTTCATTATTCAAAGAATATGAAAAATCTGAAGATGAAGAAGAAATAAGTTCGTGGTGTGAAGAAGCAGCAAAAAATAATCAGTTAGTAGAATCTAATAAAAATAACCATATAAAGATACAACTAATAGATGTAGTGGTAATATGCAAGATCCTAGTAAACTAGATAAAACAATGAAACATTGTGTAATTTTTGATGATTGTGTTAATGATAGAAATCAGTCAGTTCAGAGAAATTATTTCACAAGAGGTAGACATAATAACTGTAGTGTATTTTATTTAACACAAAGTATGTATTCATTAGACGGAAGTGTTATTAGAAAGAATGCAAATATATTTATACTATTTGAAATAAATGCAAGAAACTTAAGTGATTTGTTAAGAGATTTATGTGTAAGAAATAAAGATGAATTTAAACAATCGTGTAACAATGCTTGGTCAAAAGATTATGGATTCATTACAATTAATATTGATAAAAAAATTCATGAAAGAGTTATAGAACAATTGTTCACTGACTAGGCTTCGCCTCGAGGGGCTTCGCCCCGACTGAAAGTCGATAGAAGATTTGTTTACTGAGTGATAAAAATATACAAATATAGTGTTACAATATTTTTTTTTATTTTGTATATATATATCAAATTTGTCTATCTTAGAAATTAGAAAATTAAAAAGGTGAAGTAGTTATTCCATCAGGTAAAATTTTTCTTTTATCATCAAATGGATCTAATGCTAATTTATGTTCTTCTTTTAAATAAATTTTATGTTTCTTTGAATTAAGTCTATAATTACATGCTGTTTTTATTTCATTATTAAATAATGCATTTTTATAATCTTGAAATGTTATTTGATTAGCCACTGATGCCTTTGAAATTCCTTTTAATGTTTTATGTGTTTTAATATTATTAGTTGTATCATAACAGTAACATTTAGATTTTAAAAATATAGCTTCTGTTATGAAATCTTCATTTCCTTCTAGTTCATCTTTTACTTTACATAAATCAGAAGGAAGAATGATATCTTTTATTTTATTAATTTCTTCATCAAGTGAAGAATTATACGGTATTGTTAATTCTAAGAAAACAGAATCGGTATCTGTAAAGTGTAATTTATAGTTTTTGCCATAAGCAGGTGCTAAATAATCATATATAAATCTATACATAAATAGTTTAGCTAATTCTAATATAGTGAATCCTATAAGATTAAACTTATCATGTTTTACGCTGATTCGACGTAAATGTACAGCACATAGTTCATCACTAAATCTAGTAGTTCTTTTATATGTAGGTTTCCTTGTTAAATTTTGAAACCTATCTTTATCATAAACTATTTCAATATTTTGTCTATTACGCACATTTTCTAAAGTCTTACCATAAAATGCATTATTCATTAATTTGAAGAACACGTTTCCAAAATCATCTTTATTTCTTTTAGCTATTTTGCGTTTTTCAATATTGAACTCTATATAATTTTTTAACCACCTAGATTTTTGATAAAATAGTTTTCGATGTATTTTGGTGAGAATCATTCCATGATCTAAATACCAATCTAGCATTCTTCCTTCAACAACATACTTTCCTTTATTGCTTTGTGTTAACATAAGTTTTTTTGTTGGTCTGTATTTTTTAGGAATTAAAGATTTTTGATAATCTGAAAAATCTTCTATATTAGGAATTTTGTTTTCTGGACAGAAAGGATAATATTTTGTTGCGTCTTTTATATAATCAGGGTATACTAAATCAACTTCATATATATAACCATGATTATAATTTCCATCATATGTTTTTTGATAATCTAGAATATTACACCATGTCATTTCACCTGTTGGTAATTCTTGTATCATGCAAGAAGAATATAAGCTATTAAAATCATAATATAACAAATAGTTTTCTCTCATGAATTCATCAATTGCTTTTTCACGTTCTACTCCTTCTCGTTTCGTTCGAAAAATTTCTAATATTTTTTCTTTTTCTTCTGGAGATAAAGGTTTCATTATTCCATATTCTTGTGGATTTACTTTCTTATTATAACATTTAACATATCTATTACCTAAAACTGATGAAACTCCACCTCTAATTCCAGATTCAAAAAATAATAATTTATCATATGTATTTTCTTTATAATGTTTAAGTTTAACATTTGTATGTTTTAATCCTGCTAACCATGTTAAACCTGGTGTAGAATAACAATAACATGGATCTATTCCGTAATATTCTAAACACATATCACGAAAGTTTTCAAAAAGATCAGCTAGTATTAATACATCTATCTGTAGATATTTCATTGTATAATCATACATTGTTTTACAATTTAACTCTCTCCAATTCTTTTCAGCTTCTGCATAGTCTTCGTCAGATAATTTTGATTGTTTTAATGTTGATTTAAATTTATTTATTGGAGGAAGTTGTTCTTCTTCCATAATTTTATTCACAGAATTAAAATCTCCAGTTATATCAGTCTTCGACTGTGAGCCGCAGGCTATATACTCATACGGAAATATTCCTTTTAAAGGTTTAAATTATATTTATTTAATATTTTACATTGTTCAGATTTCAAAGTTTTTCCCATAACATCTAATGAATAAGGAGTAAAAAATCTAAATGCATCTAAAATTCTAATACAACCTAATTGCATTGAAAAATATTCTTCTTCTGTTTTACATAGTACATTTATTTGTTGTTGTTGTAATTTTTCAGATGAAAATAAATCTTTCATTACTAGATGGAAATCATATTTAGAACCATTATAGAAATATAAAGGAACAAAGTTATATTTAAATTTATTAGCATTAAGATTACAAGAATTATGTGCTGCACCTCTATATAATCCATTTAGATGATCATGATCTTTTACCTTGACGGCAGAGCCGTCGCTTCGCCTATCAAGATATCTACCTTTGCCATTTTTATAATTTTTTGTAAATTCTCTTCCACAGTAATAACATTTTGTTTCATTAATAAAATTTAATTTTTCTTTTTCTGTTAATGGCATCATCGGTATATTTGTTTCAAGCAATTGTGAAAAATAATTTTGTAATTCTTCTACTTTCTTTGTAAACATTTCTGAACTATCTTCACCATAGTATTGATAATATTCTGATTTAAATAATTCAGGATAATTTGAATGAATGTACATTCCCCAACATAATGGTTTTTGTTCAAATAAATATTTTTCTTTACTTTGTTCAGATGCACTTTTTTCATAATTAAAAACCGAAGGTTCTAATTGGCCCGTACCATTTTCAGAATTATCATTTTTAGAATCGGGTGAAGCCCTGGAACTTTCCGTTTTATTTTGTGTCATATTAACATTATATGCTTCAAAATCACAATAAATAGTAAAGGGTACTTTATTTTTAAAATACCATTTATTATATTCTAAATAATCATCTTTAGGAAAAGTATTTTGAACTGCTTCGTTTTGTTGACAATTCTCCAAATGTCTATTCATTTCTTCTAAAGTTCTAAAACTTGTCATACATTGAAGACAAGGAACATTTTTATTATCTGAAGTTTTTGTAAATATAGAAACATCTTTACACAATATAAAATGACCCTGATAATATAATATATTCGCTTGTGCTGGTTGTTTTGACTGTTCTAATTTTACAAATTTATCTTGATATATTTCATGTGTTTCATTAATTTCTTTTGTAATATTAAATGTATTTTGATGATAATTTTGATTTAATATTTGTAGCTGATAAATATATTCTTTATCATATTGTTCTTTATATTGTTGTAGACATTTTTTTAAACATTCATTTAATCGGAGCGAAGCTCCTCTGGCTTTAGCCGATTCTTTATTTTCTTCATTATTTAATTCTTTATTATTTAATTTTTTATTATTTTCTTCATTTAATTTTTGAATTGTTTCTATCTTATTTTGATATTTATGGTGATATTCTTGTAGTAACATTTTTGTTTGTTGTTGATAATCTATTTTACATTTTTGTAAACTTTCATTTAAATTTTCTAATTTTTGTTGATATTCTGAAGATAAAGATGAATATTTGTAATTATAATCATCAGTACGTCCTTTATAATTATTATGATTAATCATTATTGGTGATAGTGTTTTAACAAGTTCAAATTTTTCAGTACATATTATATTTCCTTGGTAAAAAATATTATGATGCATGTAATTTCCTCTATCATTATATACTATTTCTGATTGGCATAAATTTTTATTATTCAAATAAAATTTTTTTGAATCTGAGTAAAGTGGAGTAATTTTACCAATAGAAACATAATTCACATTTAATTCAAAAACATTTACTTCTATTAAATTTTTATTCTTTTTATGAAACTTTTTTAACCTATTATAATCATATGGAAATTCATCTAAGCCATCAGAAAGATCAAATTCATTTATGTATTTTTCTTTATTATAATGACTTAGTCTTTCTTTATGATATTCTGCAGGATGTAAATGTGCTATAATACTCCACAGAAAACAATAATCATCTTCATTTTTTATGTTGATTATTTGTGGTGAACTGAAAGGTAAAGGAACATAACTACCACCAGTATTATTTTTATATTTATCAATTACTATTTTCTTAGATAGTATTTTAACAAATCTCCAACCAGATTCACGTAACTGGGCTTCAATTATACAATTTTCTAATTTAAGTATCATCGATTGAAATATGGGTTGTATATTATTTACATTATGAATTTCTTGTGACTTTGTAAAATGTCCTTGTATTATTTCTTCAGGAATTCCATCAGGTCCATTTTTTGTATAAAGTACTTCTACATTCATATAACATTTGAAAGATTTCTTAAATATATTATAAAAGTTGGTTAGAATATCAGAAAAAGTTTCATCGGTTTCATTATATTCAACGGGCGAAGCCCTGGAACCTTCGGTGCGAAAAGACTGATTAAATAAATATTTTATATTTGCTAAGGCTTCATCGTTACGTTCAGCTTCATCAAATTCATCAGTATCGCTAAATAAATATCTTCCATCTGTTACGGGCGAAGCCCTAGAACCTTCGGTTTGTATGGTCTCATCTTCACTATTAAAAACTTTTTTATATTCCGAATGTGAATAATCATCAAACATTTTTTTAACTTTTATATCAGTAGGCAATGTTTCTAGATAGTTTTTATAACTATTTAATTTTAATATATTTCCTTCATCAACTCGTTCTACATTTTGTAAATGCAATTTACTATTTAAATGAGATTGATAACTTCTTTTTGTTTGCAATTTTTTTTACATAAGTTACAATAAAACTTGGTATTTTCCATTTTTTTTATTTTTTTAGAGAAAATTTAAGAAAAAAATTTGTGTTTTAATTTTAGATATAAACATTCTAATATCAAGGACTTGAGTGTTATTTTATATTATTATATATTTCACGTTCTTTAGTTATTTTTTTCTTTATCACATTAAGTTTTATCATATTAAGTTTTATCATATTAAGTTTTATCTTATTAAGTTTCATCATATAACGTTTTATCAAAAGATAATTTAAATTTTTTTTCACTAACTATTGATTCATCATCATCATAAATTGTTTCTTCATCATCATCATAAATTGTTTCTTCATCATCATAAATTACACTTTTTGGTATAGGATGCCCTTCCATGATAGGATACCATTCTCTTATTGGAATATCTAATTCTAAATTACATCTTTTATCTGATAATAATATAATAGAGAAAAATATTGGTCTTTGATCTCTTTTGGAAAATTTAATAACACCACTATAATCTGAATCAGTTTTAGTTTTTATTAAAGATGATAAAATTTTAAATTGATTAGATGTAAATCCTAATTTAAATTTTGTAGACCCGACACATAGTTGTCTAACAGTATCTTCAACTATGCCATCATTATTATTTTCAATTGTAAGAAAATGAAATTTAGATAAATTTTTATAATTACTAATATTTTTATAATCTTTTTTACCATTTACACCTTTTTCAGATGTTACAGAATCATCATTATTATCATCTATATTATTATCATTATTATCATAAGATTCTTTAAGATCGGGCAAAGCCCTAGAACCTTCAGTTCGTTTATTATGATTATGGTCATTGTTAATAGTATAAGGTGTTGTCCACATATAAATTTTCTCTTGTTGAGCTAAACCATTTATATAAGATTTTAATAAATTAATATTTAAGTTGGAATATAATCCTATATACGTATCATCATCATATCTTTGCGGCATTTCTAATGTTTCTTGTTTATAAATTGTGTCTCTATAATAAACTTGACATAATAATTCTTCATTATGTTTTTTACTCTCTATGTGAATGTTATATTGATTTTGTTCATCAACAAATAATCTAATTTTTTCTTTGGAAAAAGATTTTAATTTTTTAACTAATTCTTTAATATTAATATAATTAATAATTTTAGTTTCTATCCAATCAGTATTACTAATCGGCAAAACTGCTCTAATAAAACCATAAACATTATTATGACCTATTATAACCATATTTTCTTTATTTAATTCCACATAAGCTACATCATTATATTTACTAACAATCTCCATAAATTTAATAAATGGATCACCTGGAAAAATACAATAATTGGTTTCTATAGAAGGTAAACCTTTAGTCTGTTCTCTAAATATTTCGGCTTGTAATTGAAATAAAATATTAACATCTATACATGGATTTGTGATAGTATTATTATTATTATTATCAAAACATTTATTTTCAAATCCCGTTGATCTCGTCGAATAAGAAGAACAGGATGATGCGGACGAATATAATTTTTTTAAATTTGGGGTTTCCATTTTTTTATTTTTATTAGAAAAAATTTTATTTTTTTATTTTTATTAGAAAAAATTTTATTTTTTTATTGTTAAAAAATGATGTTACCAAATGTTGGTGGAGGTGCATATATCCCGAATAATCGTGAATTAGAAATAGAGATAGAAAATTATATTATGAAAACTGGAGACGTTTTATCTGGTCCATTGCATCTTTCTATTCTTCCACAACAAAATACAGAGTTAACAAATAAACAATATGTTGATGCACAAATAAATGACTTAAAAGAAAAATATATAAACGATGTTTTGGTTCCACTGATGAATGAATTGAAGTTGCTTAAACTTAATGACAAATCATTAAACGAAAAATTATTAAAACTTGATAAAAAGGATAGAGAGCTAGAAGCAGATATAGCAAAACTTTTTAAAAAGATTTCTGAACAATCAAAAATTTTAATATTACTTTCTTTAAATTTAAAATCTGCTGTAATTAAAAATAAACATCAGATAAAAATGTTAAAAGAACAATTAGAAGATGAAATAGAAAATCTACCTGAAAGAATTAAAAAAAATTTAAAGCAGTTACAAACTACATTCCAAAAAAGTGTTGATGAATTGAGTTCTAAAATTACTCAACAAATGAAAAAGATGAATAGAATAATAAATGAAGTAAACTCACTTAATCAAAAAGTTGATAAAATGAAAACTCTTAAAATCAATTTAGAAAATGAATTAAAGAAAAATTTACAAGAAAACTCTAAAGAAAATAAAGAACAGTTAGATGCTGTTAAAAGACAATTAGATGTTCTTAAAATTAAGTTAAATGCTCTTAAAACGGCGTTGAAGATTAATCAGCAGAAAATGCAAGTTAATAGAAGAGAAATTAAAGTACATCACACGCTGCTTGACGCAATAGATAAAGTGCAACAGGCAATTAATAAAGTTATCTCGAAGTTGTTGTCCATTCACAAACGTAAATCTTAAACGGACCAAAGGTCCTCAGGTTACTAACCAATCGGAGCGAAGCTCCTCGAGGCTTTAGCCGATCGAACCAAAGGTCCTCAGGTTTCTAACCAATCGTAAATATTTTTTCCCAAAAGTCAAATTTATTCCTAAAAAAATGCCTATAATTTATAAACACAATCTTAAACATTTTGCTTCAAATCAAAAAATTGCTCATGAACCACGTATGAATCCTGTTTATCATTATGATAATAGAGAAACAGTCGGAACAGAAGAGTTCCTAGGCACCGCAGGTGCCGTCCAAAAAGAAGGAGATGGCATCTTTTCTGGTATTGGTAGTATCGTTAACATGATAAAAAATAATAAAGATTTGATTACATCTGCTGCAAAAGGAGCAGCTGCTATAGGTAGTACAGCTAGTGCCATATCAAATGCTGTCAAGTCTCAAAACGAATTAAAACAACTACGTGTAGAAGCTATTCGTAAACTTAGGAATGATTCTGAAGAACTAAGAAAATTAAAAAAACTTTCAGATGAAACAAAGAACAAAATTGCTAACATAGCTGTTGATGGTGATAGTAAACATAATGAAAATAAAAATAATAAAAAAAACAATTGAAGAAATAAGAGGTAATGGCGTGAGCAGCAACCTTCGGTCTAACCAGCAAAGCTGTAGCGGAGCTGGTCTAGCAAAATTCTAAAATTATATTTTAGTAAAAATTTTTTTCTATCTGTGAGAAAAACAAAAAGTCAAATTATTTTTCATAAAAATGTCTTCGCTTATCGAAAATAAATTTAGATTAGATGATCCTCCGTTCACCAGTTACAATCAAAAAAAGAATGACTATATAAGAATTGCTATGAATCCCGGATATTCCAGTAGAGTAAACACTGGAGGAGATTTAATCTTTGAAGTTGATAATCAGCAGAGTTATTTATATTTACCTGATTCATTTTTACACTGTGAATATTCTTTATATAGTGATGCTAATTTTACAACACCATTACCAGATACCGATAATATTACACTAGAAAATAATTTTTTTCCAAGATTATTTACACAAATGCGTTTAGATGTTGCAACTCAAAATATAGAAACAATAAGTGATTCCCCAGGTGTAATTGATACAATGCTTAGATTTATAACAATTGGTGAAAATAATAAAAAGTATGAAATCGAAGGTTGGTTTCCTGATACTAATGATGGTATAATTGTTGATGATTTAACTCACGCTGGAACAGATGCAGCAGGAATTGCGAAAGATGTAGAAAATATTGCAAAACATTTAAATAAAACAAATAATGATGCATATAAAGAAAGACGTGAATTTAACAAGAAAAGTAAACAGACAGTAAATTGGTCATTGTCTCCATTATTCGGATATTTAGATTATGACAAAATATCATATCAATTAAAATTTAGATTAATAATTCATCGTACAGCAAATAATGAATTAATCTTTTTTGGTAAGACTGGGAAAAAAGCATATTTAAAAATTGATAGACTTGAATGGTGGATTAAGCATATTACTCCTAGTTTAGAGGTTGAAACAGCTATTGCAAAAAGATTAAATACTAACAAACCAATTCCAGTAAATTTTCTAAAGCGTACTGCTAGTTCAGTAACTTTTTCCGAACAAAGATTTAACTGGCATTTTACTAGAACTGCGAATACTCCAAGATATTTATTACTAACATTTCAAAGAAATAATTCTCCAAGTTTTGATAAGAACAACAATATTTTTCATATTAATACAATTCGAAGTTTACAAGTTTCATTAAATCAAACCCGATATCCAATTGATCCATTAAGATTCGATGATACCAATAATCAATTTATGGAAGGATATGATTGTTATCGAAATCTTTGTACAGAATTTGGAGTTGAACCACAATTAACTCCTGGAGATTGGAGACATTTATATCCAATTTTCTGTTTCGATTTAAGTGCACAATCTGAAGATATTATTGAAAA
Organism: Prostheceraeus crozeri; assembly: GCA_907163375.1. NCBI lineage: Eukaryota > Metazoa > Platyhelminthes > Polycladida > Euryleptidae > Prostheceraeus > Prostheceraeus crozeri. The sequence goes on along the minus strand of CAJQUW010007331.1, from coordinate 42,270 downwards.
TGGTTGTGATGTAACAATTAATATTGAAAAGAAAGATTCCACAACTTCATTGATGGCTTATGGTTTATTGCTAGAAGATGTAAAATATTCTATTGAAATTCTTAATGGAAAGATGGTAAAGATCGGTTAGTAACCTTAGGACCTTTGGTCCGATAGGCTAAAGCCAGAGGAGCTTCGCTCCGATAAGTTAATTAAAATTTTTTCATAACTAGAATAGATTAAAATTTTTGGTAACTTAAAATTTTTTGGTAACTTAAAATTTTTCATAACTAGAATAGATTAAAAAAATTCTTAACTTATAATTTATTCATAACTAGAATAGATTAAAATTTTTGATAACTTAAAATTTTTTTATTAAAAATGTCGCAAGCGAAAAGTAATAATAATAAAACTGTTGAATTAAAATTACGTAATATTGTTGACAAAAATACCCCTAAAACTATTACGATTAACAAAATAAAGTATTACATAAGTAAACCAATGATAGAGAATATTCAATTACAAGAAGAAAAGAATGGCGGGATTCTCCCATTAATTCCACTAATAATAGGTGGCATAGCTGCAGCAGGAAGTGTTGCAGGTGGGACAGCTGGTATTGTCCAAGCAGTAAATAAAAATAAATCAGAGAAGGCAGCATTAGAAGAACAAAAACGACATAATAGAGAGTTAGAGAAAGTTGCTAGGGGTGAAGGAGTAGTAGATAATTTTATTAGTAAATTAAAATTAGTTGATGAAGGAAAACGAGTTCTTAAAAATATTCTCCACAATGTTGATGATTTAATTGAAATTAAAGAAACTAAGGATGGTTCTGGAATATATCTAAGTCCTAGTATGATAAGGTAATAACCTCAGAACCTTTGGTTCTTTTCGGTAAAACTTTTATTTTATCTTTTAAATTTTTTTTATCTTTTAAAATGAATTCTACAAATTCCGAAAATTTAACTAAATTAAAAATTTCTAATTTAGATTTATTGAATTATCTATTAAGCAAAAATAAAAACTCAAATTGTCAGCATATTGGAGGTGACAAGAACAAAGTTCCATACCACTTCGGTGGTGATATACAAAAAACATTAGAAAACTTTCCTGGATTTATTTGGAGTAAATATTCGAAAGAAAAACATCTTCCTGGTCATTCATATACTGGTCCAGGAACTCGATTAGATATAAGACTAGATGAGAATAATAATCCGAAACCAGGTGAAGAACCAATAAATAGAGTAGATGCCGCAGCTTACAGGCATGATTTAGCTTATCGAAATCATGATCTAAGTTCTCGACATGCAGCTGATAAGAAGATGATTCAAGAATTAGATAGTATTCAAAATCCTACATTTAGAGAAAAAATTGAAAGAATGTTTGTTAAGAAAGCTTTACAAGCTAAAATATTATTCGGTCAGGGTTTAAATGAAACGACAGCAAAGCTGTCTGAGAGCAACGCTCGAACCTACGCGTCTGAAATTCATAAAGAATACAGAAGGCCTAAATATTTATTGAAAGTAAAAGTATTTAATAAAGATGATATTTGGAGTGCTGATCTTATTCATATGCCGAATGAAAGGGACTACAAATACGCATTGACCGTTATAGATTTATATACACGATATGCTTGGGTAAAGCCTTTAAAAAAGAAAAGTGGTCTATCAGTTAAATATGCGTTTGAAGAAATCTTTAAAGAAAGTAATAGAAAGCCAAGGAAATTGTTTGTTGATAAAGGGTCGGAATTTTATAACCGAAACGTTCAGCCACTATTTGAAACTGTTTATTCAACTGAAAACGCTGGAAAAGCTGTAGTGATAGAAAGATTCAATCGGACGTTAAAAAATAAATTATTCAAGAAATTTACTGAGCAAAGAAATCAGAAATGGTTGAAGATATTACCAGGAATTGTAGAAGAGTACAATAATAAAGTTCATTCTGGTATTGAAGAAACCCCAAAGAATGCTTCTGACGACCCTGATTTAATACGAAAGAAAATATTCGAGAATAATTATTCGAATGAGAGTAATCCGAATTTGCAGAAACTTAAGCCGAAATTTAAAATTGGAGATAGAGTTAGAATATTTAAATATAAGAATAAATTTGAAAAAGGCTTCGTCGGATACTGGACGAAAGAGATATTTGAAATTTCTAAAATAAATCAAAGTTATCCGTTTACTTATGAAATTAAAGATTTAGATAATGAGGATATCAGAGGCCGTTTTTATCAAAATGAATTACAACGAACTGAGCTTTAGCTTTTTAATTATCATTATTATTATTATTATTTTTATTATTCAATTCTAACATAATATCAAGAAATGATACTCCTTTTTGTAATTTAAATAAAACATAAAGACATAATTGACCACAGTAAGTAGTTCCCGGTTTTTGAATTTGAAATGTATTATAAGTTCCATTTTCAAGTAATTTTTTAACTTCGTTTGTAGGTGGAAGACCGTATGAGTCAAAATAGTAATTATCTCCATTTTTATTAGACATACCTGCTGACCAATGTACGCCTTTTTCATCTGACGTATGGAGATTGGTTACGAAATTTACAGTTATTGATGGAACTTTGTTCCGGGAACTGAAGGTTCCTGTTGGCTTATTTTTTAGGAATTGTAATTCGTCTCTCATTAGAACATGAAAATTCTTTATTCCTAATTCATTTGCGATTTTCTTTAGGTCGAAATTTGTCGTAGTTTGCGTTCCATATAATTTAAAAAACTTATTTATGTTGCTCATTTTATAATAAGAAAATTTCTTAAGGGACCCCTAGAAGACAGAAGGGAGGGGGTAGCAGAACTACGTTCATATGATATTGAAGGATATATTCTTGCTGTTTCTTCCACTTTTGTTTCTTCCCCTATTAAAGAAATATTTTTAACGGGCGAAGCCCTGAACCTTCGGTTCGCAAGTCACATGATATATTTTAAAAACCTGAAAAACGGATTTAAAAGACGTTTTTAAAAAAACTAACTTTATGATTTTTGGTGTCCTTGAACGGTCATGATTTGAGCAATGAAAATCGAACCGAAGGTTCTAGGGCTTCGCCCGATTGTAATTCTCAAATTTTGAGATTCTTAACTTTTATGATTTTCGGTGTCCTGGAACGGTCATGATTTTGGGGGTGAAAATCGAACCGAAGGTTCCAGGGCTTCGCCCGATTGTAATTCTCAAATTTGAGATTTTGAAAAATTTGAAAATTGGGTATTTTTAAAAACGCCCAAATCGGAGCGAAGCTCCTCTGGCTTTAGCCGATTTATGAATTTAGGTCTTCATAACCTGAAAAAAGGTTCAAATTCATGAATTTATGTCGTTTTTAAAAATGTCATTTTTTGAAAAAATGGTACTTTTTGAATGGACTAAATTCATGTATTTAAGTCTTAATAACCTGAAAAAGGGTTCAAATTCATGAATTTATGTCGTTTTTAAAGATACTATTTTTTTGAATTTCATGGTGTCCTGGAACGGTCTAAATTCATGTATTTAGGTCTTAAAAACCTGAAAAAGGGTCTAAATTCATGAATTTATGTCGTTTTTAAAGATACTATTTTTTTGAATTTTATGGTGTCCTGGAACGGTCTTTTGCCCATTACTTGGCACAAGCCTTAGGTGGCAAAGGAATGTTCAAAAATCCGCGGATGGAACTCGCATTGCTACGATCGCTTTAATCGAAATAATGATGAAATCAAGAATTTTAGACCCAATTTATTGGTACGCAGCTGCCGCGGCAGTGGAAGTGCTCAAATTACAAGGCCTATCACAAAAAATCAAAACTTTCAAAATTTTCCGGAAAATTTTCATCACTAATCATGCTTAAATTAACAAAGAAAGGAGAATCAGATGAACTTGGAATTTTGTGACTTATTTGACCTCTTCAGTGTTTATTTTCATTTATCGTCCCATTTCACATCTATTGGACCAAGAGTACGACGGGTCATATGAAGAGCATAACGGCGGAGTAGACGTTCTTGACATGTTTAGTTTCACGGACATCGACGCGGAGAGGAACTCGATGGCCGATAAAACTATATTTTATACGATTCTAGTCGATGGATGTGTTGCCAGTGAATCAAAACTCATAAATCTTCCAAGAAACTTACAAGATCTTGGAAGATTTGCAAGATTGGACTGCTATCTTCGAAGATTTGTAAGATAGTTTCTTGTAAGATTCTTATTAAGTCTTGCAAAGACTTGGCAATAAATCTTAAAAGAAAATTGGAAGATTTGTAAGTTTCGATTCACTGGGGTGTTGCCAGTTCTGTTATAGCTCGAAATATTTAAGCATGCAGAGTAAAACAGACAGTTGCGCCATTTCACACTGAAACTCGGTAAACAATTGAGGGATGCTGCGCAATCTTCTCGAACGATCACGCCCAACCCCCAATGACGCCAAGGGACATTCTTCGTTCTGTTCAACAGACATTAGCTACTTCACATTATCATCCCTCACACGTCAAGCAGCCGCGAGCGAAGCACTGCACCAACATCGGATACCAGACAAAATGTGAATGATGCAACAAATGCATTTCAAGGCACAAAACAATATATCATCTTTGTCATCATATATATCAATATATCATCTTTTTGTCATAAATATAACATCAAACTTGCAATTCTTGACTGTACATCTCGTGGAGGTGACATGTTGAATTTTAATTACATTTCTTATTCCAACAATTTTCTCATTGGTCAAATGCTATCATTCGCCGGAAGATCGCTTTCCAAATTATATATTAGGCGATAACTTGGCATTACATGCAATTTCCAAAGCATGGCGATGATTTCCCTTGTGTTATTCATATCACACCTGGTCACCTGTAACGCTTTGATTAATTGCAGCGAACAGAACCATTTAGTCAGAGAAATGCGGCTTGAGAATCAGAAGAACGCAACGAGAACATTCAACAGAATGTTGAAAGCTGGTCAAACAATTGGATTATTGAATCTGCGATCGGTAGACGGAAAAATGAAACTTTCTTATGACAAAATTCCTTTGGTGAAACTTTGCGGGATCAAACAAAAGACTTTGGTTCAATATTTGGAGGAATTGCGATCATGCCAAGCATCACGCTGTTTAGTGGCACCAGATATTGAAGACATTACAATATCTTACACAATCTCTTTCATTCTAAACCATTACAATATGACTTATTTATCAAACGGTTTTGCAGTACAGAAGAAGTCAAAATTATATCATATTATTCTCGGCATGTATACAACCTACAACATTTTTGATGCAACTTATCCGGATTTCTACGAGAAACATGACTTTAAAGCAATTTTGGAAAGAATTTTTGAGAATGCAATGTTACTTGGAGGTGAGAATATTGTTCCTGAAGACAGTCACTTGTATCAAAACAAATGGAACGCCTTTCTACTGTATCTCATTCATGAGCTGAAAAGTGTCACTAATGCGTTCAAAATCATAGCATATTTACTCAGTTCAAGTATCATACTTCGATTAATCTTGTGTAGCTTTTCATTCGCAATATTCATCATGTTTGCTAAAGAAAATAATCTACCATATGAACTACTATATTTAATGAACTTAACCGTCACTACCATGATTGAATCAGTAGCCGCTATGTCTTCAACTATAGCAATTGCATCGACAAGCAATTCTAGGAAAGTGAAGACTTATGCCGAGACAATTTTGCATATGATCATAGGGATGGATAATATGGGGCAAAATTACACGGATATATTAGGTTGCACTCTTATTACAATCCTTTCCATTGAAAAGCATTTTCAGATAAGAAAAATCATTTTAGGAAAAAGTGCATTACATGACGTAGGCAAAATGAATACAATAATACGCAGAACGTTTGTACTCACAAGTTTAGTTCAATTTGTTGTTTCCGTCGCGTTTCTTACGGAATTAGGAATAACGGCATCGGCATCTTTAATGACCGAAACAACAGTCAAAATGTTATACATAGGCCAATTTAGTCCATTCGGGAAACAAGCATCGATTGAAAAACTTTTAAATGTTCTTCCATTGTCCAAACTTTCCTATCTGTCCATGATAATCATCATTGGAATAATCTTTAGCACTCACACTATTCTATCTATAAGGCGATATCAACAACTGTCCAACACTCAATTTATTTCCAATGCCTCCAGTCTAAAGAAAAATTACGCAGCGATATTTTTGAAGCAGATTATCGTTTGCACTGCCATTCAGATGATCTGGTTTTTTGCTAGCATCTTGACTTTGAGTTTATACATGGGAATATCGTCTCGAAATGATGCAATGAGATTATCTCTTCGAGATACTGCGACGCTCCAACATGACGTTTTAAGTACTACTGCAATAACAGTCAATGGAGTAGTACGTTGCTTTAATTTATACACAGTAGCTACGATAAATTTGTATTTCATCTTCAGCAGCTCAAAGCTATCAAAAATTGCGATGAAAATGTACAAATTGAATTGTAAAAAAAATAAATTTTGAATTTAAAGGGTTGATGTGAGCTATTTTGCATTAGTAGCAAATCAAATTGATGAAGTCCACCAAGAATTGAAACTGTTATTATGCTATCGAAATTGTACATTAAAAGATGAACAACTGTGGTGAGAATTTACTATTTCTAAACTTTTGCAAGCACAGAATTAAATATTTTGTTTATCTGCTTCGGTTTGCTAGAAGTGTGATTAATGCGAAATCAAAAGCACATCGAGGAACCTAATTATGTGGGCAAAAAGGAATTCCTAATACCTTACAGTAATAGGAAAAAATCGTGCGTCGCTTGCGGATTAATGTGAGTTCCAGCAAAGTGCTTCGATTGCCACAATTCCTTCAGATTCGAAGAATTCAGATCATTGCGCACAAGTTTTCTCCATGATGTTGGGCCTTCCGATCATTATTAAAGGAAATAGTAGGCGTACAAAAATTTCAGTTCACTTGATGATTTCACCATCGTCTTCTCACCATTCCTCACTGCATAGTGCATACATTGAATCGAATGCTAGTCAAGAAAGCGATGTGTGTTTTTGTGTGTGCGAAGTGATATCACAGCACGCACGCATCTCTCACTGGCTCTACTGTCCTCTGCTGACAGCTTATTGCTTTCCATTTCCAATAGCAAGCGATACACGAATTATCCATTCGAGAAGGAGCAAGTTGTCTAATTCTGTGATGTGCCATTTCGATATTAAGGTTAGATATAACCCTTCCTTTCTAGGAAACCGAAGCGCGAGCAGATGAATCTAATTCTGTGATTGCTTATCTCAAATGTGCTTTTCAATTATTCATGACGTTCAATAGAAAATACAAAGAAGGCAAGTAGAAGAAATTCCAATAATGTGTGGTTAAAAAACGGAAGAAGAGTTCAAGTAGAAACTCGTTTTTCTATCTGCAGCAATTGAGCGATAAACTGGCAAAAATTCAAGGGAGTGAGATACTTCCTCGAGTCCGGAGGCAACCATTTAATCATAGAAACGTGAAAAGGTTGAGAAACATTGGATTCCTTAATTGAATTCATCACGTCCAATTAAGAATATAGCCGCTACTCATTGTCCAGTTCTCTACAAGCTGATGTTAAACTATTATGGGATTTACAAAGCTGCACGTGGCTTAAAACGTTGTCGAAATTGAAAAGCAACCTCAGGATTTAGTCTGCACGTATTTAGTTATAGCTAGTTTTTGAGGTTTATACAGCTTTAGCTATGGCGTGATATATACGGAGCTGTAGGCGAGGTATATGTCTACCATAGCTAGCCAATAAATGTAGAATATACCTCAAAAGCTAGCTACAGTGATCTTATCAACCGACACTAGACAACAAAGTAGCTGAGATTGCACAATTTGATATCACTATCTGGAACAGCTGAGATCAAGCAAGATCAACCGCTTGAGTTTTGATGTCAATTTTGATAATCGACAGAGAAAAGCCATATAAGTGGATCTATTTCCATGCATGCGAATGCAACAAAGATCCAATTCTATGGAGAAAGCGGATGTTATAAATAGAAGTACCACATTGCTGTGAATACTGTCAATACTACAGGGAGATTTTCAATGACGCAAGTCGACAATTTGACGCAGAAAACCTTTTTTACCAACTGAATTCGTCACTTCAGATACGTGACGTGACGCAAGTCGGTCTTTATGACGCAAATGGTATATTAGACGCTGAGGTGAAGTTGGGTGAGGTGAATAAGGCCCACTTGCTAGATCTTGGAAACTACTTAACGAATTTAAACGCAACAAAAAAGAAATGAAAATATATCTAATTTTAAATACGTGTCAGAAGTTTAATCGATTTTGGTCCCGTGGATCAGATTCTACAGCATCTCAAAAAAGTACATTTAAATTTCTTCTTTGATCTAATATTTTCTCTTCATTTGTTCAAGGATTTCATGACACAAAATATTGGTGTAGATGAGCTCTTAACATGGAAAATTATCTCGGGCGTATCCTCTCTATGACCTAGTAGTTTGATTCTTGAGTTCGGGGAAGGTACGAAAAACACTGATTATAAAACGACGTCAATGTAGCCAGTAAGGCCCATACAAAATGCTGGTAATTCGGCCCGGACATATCACAGTATAATCAGTACTCCGAAAATCTAACAAAAGTCATGTCCACGTAAACGTAAGCGTACTCTTACATACAAAGCACAACTGCTTACAAAAGAACTTTTTACTAATAAAAAGCGCTTCAAGCAAACACCTGTTCTATCCAAGAAACAAAACACTAGGCCTAAGCTTATTTGCAGAGAAACTGAGCAAGCTGGTAATGAATTGTGGCATTGCAAAATTTGTGAGGAGGATGAAAAGTTAGATAGGCCTATGAGACAGTGTATAGCATGTGATGACTGATTGGGTACACAAAGATTGTGTTGGTTTAAGTCATGGAAGTGACGAAGATGAGTACCCATTTGTTTGTCGTGACTGTTCCAGTGTAGGCCTATAAAGTCTGTGTTTATGACTGATAATACAATAGAGAGATTATTATACCATTAGTAATTATTTTTTCCTCGTGTCAAAAATATCTTTTGCTTTTCAATAAAAGTCGATGTATTTCAATGAACAAGTTTGGTTTTTCTTTTTTACATAGGGGCATAACTTAAGTCCTAACTCTGAATTACAAGAACATTATATCTAACCTCAGTATACTGTGCATATTTGCGTACCAGAAGGTGAATATAATCCATTATAGCCAGATGTTAGAAATTACTAAGCTACGTAAATTGAAAACATTAAATAAAAACAAAAGTGGGCCTTATTCCACACAATGTGTACACGTGTCTGTAATAAGGCCCACTCGGTAATTTTTCATCTTTTTGCTCGTACACCAGAAGTTTTGCAATAATCGACATGAACTTCTCACACATGTCAACTGCACCAGAAATAGATAATTTGAAGATAAATTCATAGTATTTAATCAAAAATTCAAGACTAGAGCTAGACTGGTGGGCCGTATTCACCTCACCCCACTAAGTGACATGCCACGGTCAATCACGCGTAATTCACGCGTGAACCACGCGTGATTACACATGACCCCAAACATCCGTGGCTATGCGGGATATTGCTGCAATATCTGCTATATAAGTTAGTATAGTTGGCAGTCCTGTTATATAGACTTTGCGTCTCATGTGTCTGCATGTATCAGAGGCTAAACAATGTGATAGGACCTCAATTTCATGCTCAGGGAAGACAGTAGGTACATGCTTAGCGGTTTATCTTAGTGGTTCAAGCGGGAACTCAGACAACCGTGGACGACGCGCAAGCTATAAGCGCTCGCCCGCGCATATTCATAAACATTTCCCATGTTTTAACAGCATCAGATCAAGTGATTTCTGACTCTTAGTGCAACGCGTATGTAGGCGGGTAGAAGAATAGAATGTCCTTAACCACGGATGTTTGGGGTGTTCCGTAATTACGTGTGAATCACGCGTGGCATGTCACCTAGTGCCACCTTATATTTGACTCAAAATCATGAAATATATTCTGAAAACTTCCTGACGCGTCCGAACAATTTGACGCATTTAGTCTATTTGACTCAAAACGATCGATAATGCAATGCAGTATATTAATATCTAAATATACTGTCAGAAGTCCTCAACAATTTTTTGTATCGAATGAAGCGCTTATCTCAAAAGAACAAGTTAACATTGAATCAAATAGGCCTATATTAAATCATGCCCAAGATTAACAATCTCAGTTCAGACAGCGGTTCATGTTAAATTTTACACAACAGAAATAAGACAGATTCATACGTTCTTCTAATTCAATGCTATCCGCTGTTGGAATTATTTGTCAGGCTTAATTGCTCAAAGCTTCAATGATCATCACACTATAAATGAGCCAATCGCAGGAGTAATTTTCTGTCATCTGGAACATTTATCGTAATCGAAATATAATTTGCAGAATGTTCCAATCGATTAATTAGAAAATTGCCATCTCATGTCAAGTAATCAGAGCAGAAAGTTGACACACCGTTTATCAGGAGGGCAACGACACGGCCTGAATAGTAGGCCTTGCCTACATTCTTTGGATTATTCAAGGGATCGTCAAGTAGGCATGTCATTCCTTGAAAATACGTCACACTGAAGCAAGGAAATGACACTGAGAAAATTGTTGAGGTTTAATTTTTGGAATGTGAACTTAGCAAGGATGTGGAGGGGATCACAGTATGGAAGTTACAATATCCGAAAACAATAGGCCTATTGTCAATATAAGAGCTTTGTAAAGGGATAAAACAGCAGAGCATTTATAGGCCTCACAGCAAGTGAGCAAAAATTAGAGGAATAGCTTGTCAACAAATAATAGATATAAATAGGACAAAGAACAAGTATAGAAAGATATCAGATGTCACTTTCCTTTCAGGTTGTGGTTTTCAAAGATTTTTGCTATTTTCTTGATATTGTTGTTTATGAATTGAAGCCAAAAGTATGTTACCAAAATTCACTCTAATCATTCGATAGGGTTCTGAGGTTCTTAAAGATATTTTTAAAATGCTGGGATAAAAAAATAAGAAAATCTAAAAAGACAAGAAATCGCAGTGGGCGGCAATGGTATGAATGCACATGTAGCTATACGATAATTAGACTTCCGAAATATCTTTTACATGCATATGCAGATATCATCATTATGAGAAAACATTGTTGCCTACTTCCGTCCACATTGCACCATAGCTATGTTACGCACAATGATGATGCTGAAGCGCTACAGCATTATCTCTGTCGCTTTCTTTAAATCGCACCCCTCCGAGCAAACCGATATCCGATCATCATCTTATGCTTTCTCCGGATATTCACGGATCTTCACGGTTGAACGTATGCACACCATTATTTCTACGTCAGGAGCCGTTTGGATATCCAGTCTATCTCCGAGGATAACAAATTTTTATTCCAAGGAGATCCGTATCTTATCAGCGGATGTGCTTGATATCCAACCGATATCTGGTTCGTTGCTTTTTGACGGATATCCGTGCTATCGGCAGTGCATTCTGGTTATCCGCCTGGCATCCATTAGCTAACAATGGATACGTAACAGTCGCAACTTCGATGTGCGTTAGCTATCCCTGCGCTGTCCTCGATTTGATTTCGATATTCGTTGGTTATACGCCAATGCTGAACAATCCAAAAACCAACTAATCTTCAGATCGGACAGATAATTGTAATCTATAGAATCCGGGGATCCGCTGGCTTCTGGCACAATTTTTGGCTGAAGACCGAATAACGATTCTCATCTTGCCTGCTTACACGTATACGCGACTAAATTCATGCAATAACAGAAAAAGCAGACAAAATTATCTGAGATGCCGACAAGCCTCAAGCAACGCAATTTTTTAATCCGATGGATAGTAGAACAACGCATCCATAGGGATTCAAAACTACCGAATTTGAGGTATATATGAAAAATTACTAAAAATACTTGTATTTTTCAACATTAGGAGGCTTGCCAAATCTGAATGTGGTTAGCCTGACAGACAGGTTTGCATGCATAGAAAATGACCTGAAGAAATTCTATATCAAAAATTATGGCTATACACAGCATTTCAAACTTAATAAGCGGAAACATAGAACATTCAATTGTTTCCAAAAACTACAATCTTCGTCCTATTGCATTGAAATGTATTTTTTCTTTCATCGTGTCTGACAAGATGAAGAACCGGATAGAACTCGGCAGACGCGCAGTTTCGTAGTAGGCATCTCTCATTCTGTGAAAGTCTCATTTTCGGCCAAAATACAAATATTTCCAGGTTTTTAGGTTTTCAAAAATCTCTCGAAATCTGCACGAGTGAAATCAAACAAAATGGGAGGCATTAATTTGGGAAGGTACAAAATGGGAAGCATCATCAGCAAAGTTATAGCGAAGGATGTAGGCCTAATGTCATCCATGAAGACTGGAAGCAAATGGAATAGGGTAAAACGGAAGCAGGCCTACATGTAGTCTACCAACTACGTTCAACTAGAATACTGCATGCAATAGTACTGTCCCAAATCGGAATTCCCAGTTAACACACATGTAAATACAAATCTACTTGATACACCACACCATCTCGAAGAAAGATTCTTCAGATGCCCTCACCGAAATCTCCTTAAGCACAGTCTATTAATCAGGACTTTCGACTTTGATGCTCAGAAAAATTGATGAGCCAGTCGCTGCAGTGTCGAGTTTATCCTTCTAGATGAATTTTGATGACTATGAAGCAATGGGAAAAATTCTCCTAACAATTAGATGGAAGAGACAGCTCTGATTATATTTAGGCGTGAAAAGCTCACGAATATTTTCTGAGAGATGAACGAAGAAATAGAGATGGACTGATGATAAGCCTACATGAAAAAGTACATGCATAGACTATACCCTCATTCAGGCTAAAATTCGAACTGCAAGCTATATCCATTATTATAACAATGATATAAGACAATGTCATTGCTGAAAATGCAGTATCTTTCAATAAAGCACGAAGACCGAAAGTCTGAGTGCTTTATTTTTTTAGAGCATGAGAATAAAGTACTCTATCTGCTTTAAAGCATATTTACCATTTGAAAGCAGTGTTGTATTTTCTCTTGGAAAATATAAGATCCTAGATCCACCTTTGTCTCAAGTTATCCTGGGTAAATGATGTATATCTGTGATTTACGGCAACTCTAGCTTCACAGTCATAGACATATTTCAAGCACTGCACCATTTCTGTGATGAATTAAATAATTTTGGTTAGAAATCAAGCAATATTTTAAAAAAAATAGAGTGTCATAGTGGGAATGAAGTATTCCTTGACTCATTATTTGTATACCGGCATATCATCTCAACTTGGAATTACGCAGATGTGAAACATATTTTCTCTTTCCTTTTTAGTACGTACAATGTTGCTCAATTTAGAAACTTTCTCTGTCTAGAGATAAGTCGGAATCCCAGGATTTGGAAAGTCCTGGGAATTGCAGCACATTGCCCTTATATACAAGAGCCTGTCATTCCTCATGCAAAATTCTCTTATCACTCTATTATACCAGTTTTTTGTGGTATAAATGCGCTTATTATAGTAGCTTAAATATTCGTGAGTTTGAAAAAATCTGATTAAAATTTATCTAGACTTGTAAATATGTGTGCTTGATGACTTAAATCGTCAAACATCATTGCCACTCAGTGATTTCCACCATGACGAATTATAAACCTATCTTATTAATAAGAAATAGCTCGAACTTGGATTCCGTAAATTGTACTTACATGGACTTCCGAAATACGGATGAGATTGCCGAATGATTAGGAGTACAGGCAAATGTAATTGAGTTTTACTTCATATAGTACGAATAAATCACTCTTATAAGCCTGAAATCGACAATGACGCTGCAGCGAGTTGTAATGATACGCAGCTAGGCTACACGGTAAGGAAAGGCGAGAGATTTTTAGCCTACTGTGGCTCAATTTTGATAACCTTTGATTTTAAAAGGGCATTTGATCAGTCAAATCATAACCTAGTGTTGAGAAAAGTTTGTGATAAGGGTATGCCCACTGGTTTTCGTTTGTGGCTGCAAAATTATTTCGTTTATTGAGCACTGACCACTTTTTTTGATGTTGTGTCTGGCGTTCCTCAGGGAACTGTTCTCGCCCCCTTCATCTTTGCCTCTTTTTTTGGGGACTATAAATGCGACCATGACAATGATGTGTATTGTGTAAAGTATGCCGATGATCTTACATTAATAGTACCTGTATTTAATTCTGAAGTTTCAAATGTTGAGAGCCTCGTCAAGAATGTCATAATGGATGTAAAGTTTTGGTACGAAGGGAATGACATGCAAATATATTTTATGAAATCAAATGTAATGTTATGTCTTAAGACTAAAATTTTGCGCAATCCCAGTCTGTACAATTTCCCCTTGAATATTATTGTTTCGGTAGCAATGCTCGGGATTAATGTTGCAGATGATCTCTCTTGGCATTGTCATGTTGACAAAATTATCAAAGTTGCCAACAAATGATTTTATGTTTTACGTAAATTGCGTCCGTTTGTATCTGATGAAGAATTGCATATCATCTATACATCCTATGTTAGATCTATTTTGGAGTATGCATGTCCCGTATTTGTGAGCTTGAATAGAAAATTGTCTCTTCGATTAGAAAGAATAGACAAAAGAACACATCGCATCATTTATAGAAACAGTGAAAGAAAGTGTGACTGCTCCATTGATGAAATTTCAAAGCGTCGTTTTATGTTAAGCAAAAGACTTTATTTACATGCAGAATCTAGTGTAACTCATTGTGTTCATCGTTTGATACCTAAACGTCTTGTGTATTCAAATCATCCATGCATACCTCTTTGTAGAACCATGAAAATGAAGTCATCTTTTGTAAAATGACTCCAAATTAGGAATTACAAAGTCTCGGAAAGTTTCAGTCCCGGATCAATGCGGAATCCCAGGAATGAAGGAGTCCCGGTTGGGATTGAGTATTGAGTAGGGACTGCAGTCGTGGGTACTTTTCCAAATAATCCCAGGATATAGAAATTTTGGAAAAAAAACATTACGAAACAGGTCGATTCATGATGTCTTAGAAGAAGAATGTAATTGCTTTTTAGGGTGAATTAGTATGGGTAGGCCTAATATGAGTGGGAGCATAATTTGATGTTTGCTACTTGTTGTATCATGTCTACATGATAGAAGATGCTACTTAAAATTCACAATCACATGTACTACTAGTTTTACATATTTTTTGTTATCGGAGTCATTGTCATGTTCCCTGTAGCACAGATTTCCACAATAAAAAACGATAATTTTGTAGATTATTTGATTATTTTGATTATTCAATGATAGGCCATTACAAGTATTTGAAATAATTTCAGTGATAACAATAGACATTTTCACGATTGATGAAGCTAAATTTCTATTCAAATGCTCTTGATAATCATAGACATGTCAATCACAATCTGTCCTTGATCATCATAGCACGTCGTCAAATAAAATTCTCTACGCAACTCGTGCATGAGATTGCTTCATCATAGCATTCGAACTCGTCAGATTTCATGGACTCCTCGATATAGCATACGAACCACAGACAAAAATACATTAGAATTCTAATGTATTTTAGCTATTTAGAAATCTCATTATTTTCTGTAATATCCCCATCCCTGTTAATTTGCCCTGTGAGCATAGAAATAAAATCAGCTACAATGAAAATCGTTATACTATAGATATAGTACATTTTATCGGTAAAATACTTCAATACACATAACTTTAGTAACAATATACATGCAGAAATGATCATAATATCTTAAGAGAAAAACATTAAGATAAAATTAAGATAAAAGTTCGATTTAACTTTTTTGGATTATCCTCACCCAGGTAACCTCTCCCCCACAAATTTTCTTCTTGCTCATCTGAGATTGGTGAAGCCCACTTCTTCTTTTCATTACAGTGTAACTCAGCCGATTCTTTCATTGCTGCATCTAATGCCACACGAGTTGACTCGAATTCAGCATCGGAAAACAATCTCCACTGCTTGTTTCCGAATCGCTGAAGCCATGATCCGATTCCGCAAACAAAACTTCGAAGAGTTTCGCTTGGATAGCGTTCACCGTTGACTTTTCTTACTTCAAAAACAAATTTCTGAAGCGCGTCGTTGAGACTTGATTTTGTTATATAGATACAAATCAATAAATTCAATAACTTCGTCAACGAAATGTTCTCATTTTGTGTTCGGGATCTTTGGAACTTTTGTTCCTTTCAGAACAGGGATATACAACATTGCAAACTATAACAAAATCAGTAGGTTAAAAGGTGAATGTCTTACGTAATATAGATACAAATCAATAAATTCAATGTACAATGGACTGCACATGATTGGAACATATACAGCTAGTGAAACCACAAACTACTAGTAGCAGCCTAAAAGCGCAGAAATACTAACAGGAAGAGAGTTTAGACACAATAACTTGCTAATGGCCTAACACAGTCACATTAGCACCCATACCCAACTGAACTTCAATTTTTTAAAAAAGACGACAATTATAGAACGACCCATCGAATTTCACTTGTTTGTTGAGTTTAGGACTCAATTATCTAATGTAAAAAGCTTCTTTGATATTTAGGGCAAATCTATCACTATCTGGTGCCAGGATTTTGAAATTTTCAGGGTTACATCTGCAACTACAATTCAGTCGGTGTACTCGACTATCAATAAAAGGACTCATTAAGGACTCAGTCGGTGTACACTGACTGAATTGTAGTTGCAGATGTAACCCTGAAAATTTCAAAATCCTGGCATCAGATAGTGATGGATTTGCCCTAAATATCAAAGAAGCTTTTTACATTAGATAATTGAGTCCTAAACTCAACAAACAAGTGAAATTCGATGGGTCGTTCTATAATTGTCGTCTTTTTTAAAAAATTGAAGTTCAGTTGGGTATGGGTGCTAATGTGACTGTGTTAGGCCATTAGCAAGTTATTGTGTCTAAACTCTCTTCCTGTTAGTATTTCTGCGCTTTTAGGCTGCTACTAGTAGTTTGTGGTTTCACTAGCTGTATATGTTCCAATCATGTGCAGTCCATTGTACATTGAATTTATTGATTTGTATCTATATTACGTAAGACATTCACCTTTTAACCTACTGATTTTGTTATAGTTTGCAATGTTGTATATCCCTGTTCTGAAAGGAACAAAAGTTCCAAAGATCCCGAACACAAAATGAGAACATTTCGTTGACGAAGTCAGTCGTCGAAGGTATTTCTCGCCCACATTGCAGAATTTTTTGTTGATTTTGGAATTTGGTCCGATATTCTGGACTTTACATCAATGTCAGTTATGGGAGATGCATATCGCTTAAATGTTGTAGTTGATGAACTGACCATTCCTTCAGATCTTATCAAATCATTTATATCAATGTCTTCCAAAATATTGCTAAGAGAAATAGCTAAGAGAAATTAGCTAAGAGAATGAAATTGGAGTTGCCAATTTCGCATTTTGAAATGTGTATTGCTATGAAAAACTTGCCTCAATAGATAGTCCTTTTATACATTGTTAATTTGCCCGCCAATCATAGAGATAAAAGTGGCATAGTTTAAAACGGTTAAAGGAGGATTCAATGATATTTACTGAGATATCTCGATTGACATCTTGTTAAAATCACTCGGGCTAAAGCCCTCGGGAATTTTAACAAGATATCGACCTCATTATTTCAGTAAATATCAATGAATCCTCCTTTAACCATTACCTACCCATGGACTTCTAGCATGCTATGCTATAGATTTCCATGCTTCACCCCATAGAAATTAACAATACCATAGAAAGTCCTAGAATGGAAATTGCATGAAAATTATGGCACACGCCGGGGGAACTTAGTTGGGGCAAAATGCAAATTGTACGAGCTGGTTTCCAAGTTTTCTGATTGGCATTTATTTTTACCAAGCCAATTTGTGATCTGGATTGTTGCCCATTGTCCTAAGATCATGTGCATAAAGGCAATAATGAATTTACAAAATACTGCGGTGACAGGATGACAAAGAAGGAAATCCTTTAAAGCGTTCTGTGCGTTCATCATTTTGAAATATCGCTCTTATAATCTATCAAGAGTATAATCAGACACATATGCAACTTGTGATGTCGATTTACAGAACATGCATTACTCCAGCTTGAAATCAGAGGCCAATAAATTTTCGGGTATTCATTTTATTTTAAAGGGCTCCCGTGATCATTATATTTGAAAAATTTTCGAAATCTCTGCATGTATTTGAATATCAGCTGCCAAAATATCATCAAATTACATCATATAAGTCATTCAATGATTAATTGAAGAGTTCCAGCAACATTCTATTTATCTGAGAAATGATTGTAGGTAAAGAAGCTTTCAGTGTGTTTATTTCAGAAAAGCACTAGGTTTCTTAAGCACTTGAAGGAGAAATTATTCAATAATTAGAAAATGTATCTGTGAATTCTTGAGATGTTCTTCCAACCAGTCACTTTCGACCACTTTCAATGATGATTCTGTGAACCAAATATTAATTCGTATTCCAGTGTTGAAAATTTGCATAATGGTTGTCAGTGACAGCTACAAATATACACAGTAAATTAATCCGCGGAATAGTAGGCTATTTCACATGAAACAATGCTGCCATCTCACTTGCAATTCTCTTCATGAAGATCCTGTAATTTGCTGTCAACAACTTCCACAAGCAACTTGGCAAACAGTTTCACTATGATACAATGTTTTAGATCAAATCTGATCTACAAACCATAGATTTTTCCATGTGCCATCATTGTACATAGGCAAGATATCAAACTTCCATTCTATGCTACTTCTATACTACTTCTATACTACTAGATACTACTATACTACTATACTTCTATACTACTAGATACTACTATACTACTATACTTCTATACTACTTCTATGCTTCACCCTATGGATCGGGCATTTGAGATATCTAACTCGTGGAATGCTATAAAGAAGCAGCCGATCATGCACTACATCTTTCCATGTCTATTGCAGATCTCTCGAAATGAATTTCAGACATTTCAAGATGGATTGCAGTATTCCATTAGAAACTCAACTTTGAAGATATCTCAAATTCAGTTGGAAAGATGTGAAATAGACATAGAAAAGGTGTAATTGCGTAAATAACTATCAAAACTGCCAAATTTCTGCTGTCTTAGGGCTTAATGCCAATATCTTGCTGACAATTTTATTAAATCAACATTTGAGAATTGCGCTGACATCGCCAGATAGCATGTTTGAAAAGCTGATAAAATGAAATCTATCTGTAAATTAAAACGCAGACTGAAGAACAGAAAAGGAATTGTCGCTTTAAACTGGATTTCTTCTGCACCACAAAGCCAGAATCATAATTTTCTATGCAATTTAATGAAAATCCTGAATTTTGTGTCCTCTAAAGGATCAGAATCGGATACAGAACATTTTTCTTCAAGACAGGACACGTCGTGGCAACTCTGATTTGATTGAAGATGTCTTGTCTACTCCCTTATTTCCTATGTTAATGTGAAATTTGAATTCATGACTTTTGCGTCTACAATGTATGCCGTAGACCGACAATTATCCTACAGAATTACTGACAAAATCAACCGACGATTGTCACCTCCAATATCCTGAGATATCCGACGAATTTGTAGGTTCTCCACCGACATCGAAACAGATGCTTTGTATGCAAATTAACTGAAAGTCAAATGTATTTATGCCATAATAATTACAAATCAATTACAGGAAAAATTACAAATAAAAATTAAATTGCACGCGGTATGGTGGATAAGACACTTATCGCATTTCCACGCTGAACCGCCATATTCAACGCTTGGAAGAGGAATTTAGTAGATCGTATTTCCCCTGTCTCTCGCTTAATGAGCGCGACGATTGCGTTTACGAGACGTATGCTTTCTTTTCCCCATGAACCTAAAGTCCCGACGCAGATTGGCACAACGTGATTTGAATCGCTCAAATTTGAATATTTGGCCAATTTCTTTGCCTCGGTTTTTTCGGCGATAACACCTGACTCGATGATGGAGTCCAACTAAGTTGGAAATTAACGAAACAAAAACTGATGTAATGTTAAGGCACTATCACCCCTAGTTAAATGAATAAGGTAAAAACCACACTAGTAGGGAAGAATGTGGTTTTCACTAGTGTGGTTTTTATTTTATTCATTAAACAAAAACTATTGAATATTGATTGATTTTTTCGATTAGTAATTGCTTGACTTTTGGGCAATCTGTATTATTGTGTGGCAAAACCATGATGTATTTTGACATAATTTAATTAATTACCTACATTTTTGATAAAATTAAAGCTATATATAGTTCATTGCTATTCATTTTGTCACTTTTTGTCAGATATTGTAGGTTTTGTAGGACAAAATAGATTTTGTAGAATAAATGTCAGTCAATTGTCAGTCAACGGTTTACAGTGTATGTTTAATTCCTTCTATCTGATGATGGTTGCCGAATGTCAACCGAAATTAATTATATCTTAATTTAAGCACAACATCATTAAAACCTTGACTCTTCCTTAACAATTAAATATAACTCTGATTTGAACATGTAATTTAATTTTTCACTGCCAATAGCAACAGTGAAAATCATCCACTGACTCTGCTTTTCACTCCCTCAGGAGACATTCAAACGCAAACATTTGACGATGATGGTAAATATAGTGTCGATTAACCAAATTACAAACCAACGCAGGTGTTGATGAGGGTTATGCACGTTGGTTGCAAGATTGTGTAGAAAAATTGCTGAGGCGATTTTCTTATCTTAATTAATTTGAAATATATCAAAACCGATGTGTAGGCGCATGGGAGGATGCTTCAATTAAGATGTCGTTGTGATGCACTCCTTTGGTCACCCAATATCGTCATGTGAAAAGTTGAAGATGCAACATTGAAATATGAAACACATTACACGCCTTCAACTGAACACTTACCTACTTTTTTCTCATTGTGAGTTAGAGCGAGTTTTAGTGAAGATGGTCAAATTTTCCAATTAATTTCTTGTAGAAGGAGAGTCTGCTGTGGATTGACCTTCTTCTGGCCAAATATCAGGTTCTACTGATGATTTGTATGTCATATATAATATACAATAACCTGAGACGACTCTACTGAAAAATTTTAGCCTCAAAAGTGCTAAGGTCCTAAGGAAGGTGGTCTCATGGAAATGGGAATCGTGTCATATTTTTATTAGTAGATATCTAAACAAGCTCCGAATTGCAAAGCAATTAATATTCAATTCAAATGATTTGCTTCCAAAAGGAAAAACTACAATTACCATAGCAACAAGAATAGCATCACTCATACAAAAGTTTGTTATTTTGCCTTCTCTTGAAACTAAATGCAGCAGTTATTTGAAGCATATTGATTCCTTAGAAAACAAATTCATCGAGGATTACCTGACTCCTGATCGCCCAGTTACCGACAGAGGTCTCTCGTATCTCAACTATTATGAATTTTTTATATAAAGGCAATGAATAGACACATGTCCTCAGACTTGAACAATTTAAGGCGAAACGCAGCGTCTACGGCTGTCAAGGAATTTTCGTGCCTAAATTGTTCAAGTCCGAGGACATCTCCCTATTCAAACTTCTCTCCTTACGTCCAATTACATACGAGATTGGGTGACATGCCACGCTCAAATACACGTAAACCACGCGTAATCACACATGACCCTACACATCCGTGGCTATGCGTGACATTGCTGCAACATCTGTCGGCAGTCCTGTTATATAGACTTTGCGTCTCATGTGTCTGCATGTATCAGAGGCTAAACAATGTGATAGGACCTCAATTTCATGCTAGGGAAGACAGAACATGCTTAGCGGATCATCCGTGGTTCAAGCGGCAACGCAGACAACCGTTGACGACGCGCAAACTATAAACGCTTGCCCGCGCGTATTTATAAGCATTCCCATGTTTTAACAGCATCAGATCAAATGATTTCTGACTCTTAGTGCAGCGCGTATGTACGCGGGTAGAAGAATAGAATGTCTTCAACACGGATGTTTGGGGTGTTCCGTAATTACGCGTGAGTTACGCATGGCATGTCACCTAGTGGAAGAAAATATAATAGTAAAAATTTACATAGACCTACAATTATTTGCAATACAGACAGTGTCCGGATAATTACACATTCTGGCGTTCCCTCGGGCAAGGGCGACAGGTTAAATCAACAAAACCATGCTTGTTCTTGACAAAATAAATGCAAAGATGCACCGGGCTCATCGAAACCGTTTCGCTTCGGTCTTTTGGCTTCTTGGAGGACGCCTCTCCACAACTCTCATCAAACACTTGAAAAGGTACACTTCTTAGCCGCTGTCAAACAGAATAAGGCGTCTTCCATCTTCCATTTGGGATTTCCCTTTAATTGCATGTAGAAAAGAATACAACCTATCACACAGAGAAAGGCATCAGCCACCTTCCATCTTCCATCACGCTGTCACATGGAGAAGTCATATTAAGGCGTCGTCCATCGGACAAAAGGCATGAAAGTTTGCGGCTGATGAAGTTCATTTCCATCTGCCATCAGGCACCAGTCGCAGGACTGTTCCAAAATTAGAACAACGTGAAGTGACGTGCTGAGGGAAGATATAGGAAGCTGTGATTTGCGAGGAGGAGCAATGTATCAGAAAGCAGCTCTTTGTTCACCATGTCGGACGAGGACAAGGATGAGGAAGAGAAGAGCTTAGACAGTAGTCATAGCATAGGTTAATAGCAAAAAATAGCGCCGACTGCATCGGAAATGGATTTCCCTAGTGTGGACGATGGAAGGTGGAAGACAGCAGATGAAAATCGTCTCATCACGCTTTATAGAAGACGCCTTATCAGCGATGCCGGAACAGGGGGCGAAGGGGGCATCGCTCCCTTGCCCCTATCTGAGGAGGGGCAAAGGTGACCTTGAGCAAAAGTGTAGTTATACTAAAATTGTTTTCGAGATTTTACTTTGAATTAGCAGTATTCTTCATTTTTTTTCATTGAAATATTTCTGATGAAATAGCTTCTTTGCTCGTTTTACAGAAATGGCGAATTAATTTTGAATAAACAGGTAGCCAGCTGCTTCATTTTACTATTACTTGATATTAGTATTCCTTGTTGCCGCTTGAACCTCGGATGAAACGCTAATCATGTTCTGTCTTCCCTGAGCATGAAATTGAGGTCCTATCACATTGTTTAGCCTCTGATACATGCAGACACATGAGACGCAAAGTCTATATAACAGGCAGGACTGCCAACACATGTTGCAGCAATGTCACGCATAGCCACGGATGTTTAGGGTCATGTGTAATTACGCGTAAATGAGCGTGGCATGTCACCTAGTGTATCACATCAAATCGCTCTGCCGCTCACAAGATCTTCACTCAACCGTATAAATGAAACGAAGAAGCCCTGAAATGCATCAATCTTAATAGTTTCTTACATATAAGCACGAGCGATCGCTCGATGTTTTGCGCTGTTAAGCAAGCGAATACTTCAGCGGCGAATGAGATACTTCCGACATACTGGTTATGCCAGGGATTTATTGAAGTAATAGGTGTGGAAATGCTGAAGGGAGGGACAGCAAGGCTGGTCGTGCGCACGTGAGTGCTTAAGGGATGCAGGTAGGGGCATACAGTAAGTACATGGCAGGTGTAGACTAAAATAGTATCTATTTACATAAAGTGAAAAGTTTTCCTTGAAAATATAGATACAAATCAATAAATTCAATGTACAATGGACTGAACATGAATGGAACAATACAGATAGTGAAACCATAAACTACTAGTAGCAGCCTAAAAGTGCAGAAATACCAGCAGGAAGAGAGTTTAGACACATTAACTTGCACATTTCATTAGATTCATTAACTGCATTTAGCAAGTTATTGTGTCTAAACTCTCTTCCTGCTGGTATTTCTGCACTTTTTAGGCTGCTACTAGTAGTTTATGGTTTCACTATCTGTATGTTCCATTCATGTTCAGTCCATTGTACATTGAATTTATTGATTTGTATCTATATTACGTAAGACATTCACCTTTTAACCTAATTATTTCCTTGAAAAGATTCAGCTTTTTCCGTTCAGATTGCGTTCCTGTGATCCAAAAAACTATTTAAGCAGCTTTAAAAAGCAAACTTTTTGCAGATCATTCCTGTTTTTATATACTACTGACATGAACACGATTGTAGAATAGTAGTATGAAACATGTTGGACATCAAGCAGAATGAATATCTGCTAACAAGCATCTTAATTTAGCGAATCTCACCTGATTATCAAGGGATTTTCATGAACCGCATTATACTCGAATTAAGTCTTCATGAAAATGTCGAGATCTCATCTTGGCCGAAATTTTAAGTTTTTAATTCTATTTTCACTGGCATTTATGATTCACTAAATTCATGTTTCATTTCTTGAATGTGAATAGTGATGTGGACCCATTTGCATCTTTCAAAGTTAATTGAAATCATTGTCTTTGATTATGTGATTTTGCTCTGCAGTGACATGTCTGTGATTACGCTTAAAATACTCTTCAGGTTGAGCATGAAAATAACAGGAGCCCATCGACTTGCTAATTTGTCAAACATTAAATCTCCAAACGCTGTCATGACACTGAGAATCTGTAAAATACCATAATTCATTCTGCATTACAATCATGATCATTCAATTCCGTGGTAATTTCTTCAAAACTGCAAAAATTTGCATAACTCACATTTGGCAAAAATACCAAATTGTATTCATCTCGAGTTCATTTAATAAAATTGAAAGTGCATACTCATTGGGGATTCAATAAATGTGGAGTTATCACTCTACCTAATATACTTACTCTATGCAGATAGGGGTGAACAGGAATTTTATCACATACTTGGCCGTGTAATTTAATCAAACAATCTCCCGCTGTGTCATCTAAATTAACATATATGAAACATACATTTTAATTAATTGATGCCGGTGACGATCATGTTTGGCCGTCGGGAGATTGAGATCATACACTATCCGGAATGCTCGAGGCGTATTTCACAAAAAGCAATTCATATTGAGTGTAGAGTTGGAACTCAGCATTAATTAAATCGCCAATGAACTCGAGGGGAACACAATTAGAATTGTTACTAAATGTCAGACATGCGATTTCTTGCAGCTATGGAGAAATTATCACGAAATTGACTGATCATTATAGTAAAACAGAAGGAATGACATCGTATTTTACAGATACTCCGTGTCACCTGCCCTGGAGAGGTAATGTTTGTTAAATTAGCAATTAGTTAGGTTGCTACTTTCATGCTCAACCTCAGGAGCAGTTTCTTAACGATATTCCTGCTTTTCAGGGTCAGGATTTTTCAATATTCAATCAGCTGTAGAAATGCAAAGAATTTTCCGAAAGCCCTTCCGTGAAAGCCCACATGTAAAGTTTGAACCGCCAATTATTATTTGTTTTAATGCTACGACCTGGAGGTGCTTCACTGCCAAGCAGGGTCTCCTGGACTCTGTTACGGAATCTGTAAAGTTCTCTCTACAATAAGCGCTCCCTTGGAATATTTATTGATTATGTGAGCGTTGACATACACTCCATGATGATCAGCTGTTGGTCTGATAAATGAAACTACACTATATTGAAATTTCTTCTAACAAAAACTATTCTCAGGTGAAGGTCAGTTGTGAGGAGTAGGCCAAAATGAGTGCCGGCGTGGCGAATTCTCGCTATATTGAAGCGGCTGATTACGCAGATGACATGGCCAATAGTTAGACGACGAAACTGGCCGAATTGGTGTGTTTGTAGACAGAAGATGCAATATGAAGATTCCATCCCGGTGTTAGGCCTACCTGCACATGCTTGCATCATTGATGTAGGTACTCATTATGACAGCTGGCTGTGAGAAAGGAGATCCGATCAGTGGAAAGTGTTTAGTGGAGATGTCATCATCAGGAATTGTGTGGACGTTTCCGAAAGAAAAGGAATGTCGTCGTGTCCAAGCCACATACATGCACGTGGTGGCCAACAAAATTAGAAACCTGCAAACACAAAAAGAGTAGGCCCAATCTACCTCATCTTTTTATTTCCCTTTGGAATAAAGAAGCCATAGTTCCATCCAATGTCCCTGCTCGGGAAATAGCAACACAATCACCATCCATGAGTATTTGCAATAGCATCTGGTTAGGATGTTATACGGATAAATCTTTCCGAGACCATATCTGCACGCCAAAAGGCAGACGATTGTTCTATGCTAAAGGCCCATGCGAAATGGGAGTGCTATTTTCAAATTGGGGCCATCCTGACACGAGCAGATTACTTGAATAACATTGGCTCCTCAAAGAATTCGGATGGCCTATAACAACTTTTTGAAGCCTAAATGCAGGCTAAACATTTGCAATCGGCGGCGAAGCTTTATGTATAGCTTATGTGTGCAAACGAAGAATATGTCATCACCGCCCTTGAATGCGATCATGCACGCATATTAGCGTGACCAACACCGATTTCAGCAGAAGAAGCGAATTCTCTTTGTTCTCTGTCTCAATTAGCCAGGATTATGAACATCGTTCACATGCAATGCACGCAATGATTATAATTGAATTCAGCTTGCTCTTGGTAATGAAATAATCTTCAGATTTATATAGGCCTACAAGCGTAGACCAAAGTTTATTTGTAATTCTAGTCCTTAGCAAATTGTGATCAGAAGCAGAGTATAGGTACAATATAGCATGAAGAGGTACACACGCAAATTCAAACATATGAACATGTCTTTAATTTATGCATTTTGTGAGTCATGCAATTATGGTTTCGGTATAAAAGTATGTTGCATTCATAGAACGCGACTTAATTAGCATCATAAAACTCAATTTTTTCCATTTTTGTACTGATATGGATATGCTCAATTATATATTCTTTCTAATAACGTGCAGATGGCAGTCCTAAACGGGAGATCTAAACTGCACTTTGAATGTGTCATGAATGATTTTCAGTCATCAAAACAACGTTTCTAAGCATTGGTGTGCTTTGAAACTTATGATTATATGAAATTGAGTCGATTTGTTTGCATCAAAAAGTGATAACAATGCAATAGAGCATTGAGGGTCAAGGAGACCATGCTTGGCAGGTGGAGCAAAATATTTTCTTGGACAAGACAACCGCTAAGCGTAATTATATCACAAGCAACCTGCCACTGGTTAGAGCAAGACAGCGTAATCAAAGACAATGATTTCAATTAACTTTGAAAGATGCAAATGGGTCCACATCACTATTCAGATTCAAGAAATGAAACATGAATTTAGTGACAACATGAAATTTCAGCCAAGAAAGTACAATAAAATCTAAACTTTTTCATGAAGACTTCCATTATGATGCGGTTCATGAAATTTCCTTGATCATTAGCAAAATTTCCGCTTAGTTATGATGCTTGTTAGCAGATATTCATTCCTCTCGATATCCAACTTGTTTCATACCACTTATAAAGTGGCTTTATGTCGGTAGTATATAAATTTACAAAAATTTAGCATTTCAAAAACTGCTCAAATGTTTTTTAGAACCGCATGAGCCTAATATCCACAAAAACTGAATTTTTTCATACAAATTTTTCACTTTATACAGATACATTTTTGAGTCGCCACTCTACCTACTTACTCCATCGGCAGAACAAGATGAATTCTTGGTGTCAAGTCAAAATGGTCTTTTTAAAACTGTCCCAGGGAAAGCCACAAAATGAAATTTCAAGAACAGAAACGATTTCAGTAACAACTAAAACCTAGGGTTCTGTCAAAATTATAGCCAAAACTTTTTGCTTTTGCCATAAATAATTTAAGATTTATAAATAATTAGAGTTAAAGGAAAATAATAGAGCTATTTTCTACGGCAGTGTACATGAAGCTGTATATTCCCAATGTCGTAGAAAATTGCTTTATCATTTTTAATGAATGTGTCACGACCGATGGCAACAAAAGGATTTCAAGCGTCTTCAAGAGGCTGAAGGAAAGAACACACGAAGTGACTTCAATCTATACACTATAATCATAATATTTGCCTGTAATATGAATGGTTCATACAATTATGTACATTTCGTTGGATTTTCTCCAAAGTTAGTTCCCGTCTTTTAACATGTAGGAGAATCAGCAGCCGGCTAAATCAAGCTTGTTTAATAACCAGTTAAAGTCTTGTGACAACTTCAAGTATTAATTGTTCATGCACCAGTAATGAAATTAGGCCTGAATGACAAAAAAGAGCTTGTGGATATCAATCTGCAGATATGAAAAATAACGGGAATTGCTTGATGTGCTTTAAGAATACCTGATAATCATATAATTATACATGATATGAGAAATACCAAATGATGAGAATTCATCTAATTTTCCGCAAAAGTGTCAACTTCTTTAAATATATACCCTTATTATTACTATTACAAGCATCTGTCGTAATTGGCTCAAATTTACATCTATCCGAAAAAGAATTATACTATTCGATATTGCGAAGCAAAACTTTTTTGGTCTTTCAAGTAATAACTACTATCCAACCTGTTACTGATTTGCATGAAGAGTAGAATAAAGGGAAATAAAAGAATGAAATAGCAGTTGAATAGCTGAATGAAATAGAAAACCGCCCTTTTTAAAATACGCATCTCAAAACAAACCTCTAGATTACATGCCAAGACTGCCATTATTTTCAGTTTTACGACGTTGATGAGAGCATCCCTGACCAACTTATCGCAAAGTGTGTACATTAGATAAGTGGTGCCATGCCATCAGGCGAGATACTGGCTTCAGTGAAGATATCCTGAACTTTCAAATTGTATTACATGATGCAAACATAGACCGTTGGGTATCAATGAATAATCTCAATTTCAATTCAGACAAGTACAAATCGATGTAATTTGGATTACATAATACAGGAATTCACTAATCAATCGTCAGAATATCAGAAGGCATATTTTTTCAGCACATGGAAAATACGTGCAGTGTGATGAAGCACATACTTGTAGTGCGGTGGTGGCAAGAAGGGTACAGACATGTTTACAGAAAGATGCGTGTGATTGATGAGGAAAACGGAGAGACGATTTTAAGCTATTTGGAAGCAGACGACATTTTCATTCATGAGCAAGTACAATTGATAGAACTATACCCGTACACGAATTTTCAATACATTCACATGCATGTAGGCCTATCATTCAAAAAGTTTTTTTATGTTTTACTTTTTACAGTAGGGGAAACTCCAAAGGCTGTGGAGTCCGGTGAGACTGGATCTGTGCAGGAATTTAGGAGCGCCAAAAAGAACATTTAAGTGCTCAGCATTAGCCACGAAAGCACAAGATGTCACAAGGTCACTAGGTGTTGCCTGACGAAGCTTCGAAGTCCTGTCGAAGGATCCCCTCCTCTTAATTCCACTCCCTTGTGATTCGAGGAAGGAAGCTCCATGGGTGATGAACCGTGCACTTAATTCAATAAAACTTTAATTGAAAAATAACATTCAATGACATCAATGTACAGGACATGTTTATTATCACATAGCTTTCAGTTCTTCCACCGTAATTGAACGAACTTTCTATGAATTATTTCTTATTTGAATCACGAGACACGAAGCGTCGAGTGCTTTAAGTAACACAGACATTGAGTTCAATTACAGGCGGAAGCACTGAAAGGTATGCGGTATTATATTCCCTGCATGATATCGAGTTCTTGCACTAGTATGAGGAACTGCAATGATATCTCATAGCTACATTCAATACATAGATTGTCAATGCAAGAACCACTTTTTGAATGCACTGATAAAAATGCAAATAACTGCAATATCATGCTGGAAATTACAATCAACGACCTTGGAATTGCCTTAGATTAGTCACTCTCATTCGGCATCCCGATATCTACGATAATATTCAAAGCTAACCACTCTGTTGGTCTGCTGGAGAAAGTTGTTAAGCAAAGTTCTTGAAAATCTGATTACTGTTTAAGTTCGATCACTCCTAGATTTTGGTCGCATTATAGGACTGAATTGAGAAAATTGAAACGCACAAATAAACTGACAATATTAAAGAAGTTTCCAAATCTTTCTATCATCTGCGTCATCTTGATTTTCGTCAGCGTGTGCTCGAGTTAAATCTGCCATCTCTCGCTACTCACTATGACATTGACTTCGATCAACAAAGTGAACCTCTTCAAAGGCAGAATATTTCTGTGGGGATTGCCGCTCTGCGGTTTTGAAGAGGTTATTAAATTATTTATATTTATATTATTTATTATTATTATTTAGGCTCATTTATGAAGCCCTGTTACGGCGAGCATTTGCTTGTAATATTTGAAGACTTTGTAATCATATTCATTCGCATATTAGTAGGGATGCAAAATCCACACATCACAAATGCGCAGGCCCACTGTGATGATGAACCAAATAACTTTTAATTCACAAATAACTTCAAATCTGATTGAGTAGTACGAACATGTCTTCTATTCTTCCTCCCCACATTTCCGTTGTTGACACCCGGAAGTGTTGCATCGTTAATGTTCTTCTCTTGCTCCGATCGATAGTCTCACTAGCGTCGCATGGCGTTGAATGCATAAAACTCACAGAATCAGACAGGTCGTCTCTTCTTCCATTTGACTAGAAGAGAAGCATTGAAACATGTAACGTTATTGAAATGGCACAATCTGCTGACTAAATACCATAGCAATCGAACAATGAGCAGCCAGTTCAACATTCAACACGCCAAATTGTGCGAAGTTTCAGTGACTGTTATTAACCGGATCACACAGCAAAGAGACACAGTCGATGTCAAGTTCTACAGAGAAGTTTGTGAACATTTTTTCATGCGCCTGCTAACTTTTTTTAAAATGATCGGAGGGCCCAACATTATCGAGAAAACGTTAGCGCAATGATCTGAATTCTTCGAATCTGAAGGAGTCGTGGCGATCGGAGCATTTTGGAGGAATTCAGAGCAATCCGCAAGCGACGCACGACTATTTTTCCTATCTCTGCAAGGTATTAAGTAATTCTTTTTGCCCACTTATTAAGTTCCTGCATGTTCCATTGTTTTGAATCAGTTTGTACTTCTAGCAAAGTGATACGATTAAACAATCTGATTCTGTGGTAAAACTCCTCTTATCTGACTTGTAGAACATTTACAGCCTCAGAATTAGACAACTGCTCGTCAACAATCACACGAAGTTCATGATCACAACTGTACCTTGTATTCTAACTGAGTATCCAAGTGACAAATCCTTCAACCCAGGGTTCAAGTAAGACTTCTCAGTTGTGTTGTAGTGTCACTCAGTGACAGATGAACTCTATTCTGAACCCAACTTTGGCGAAATTTGATGATTTTGGAGAACTTGAAAAATGTGGGGGGGGGGGAAGAATAGAAGTACCACATGTCATCAAGGAAAACAGAATTAACAACGGCTATGATCTTCCCACACATGCATACATACTGCCACACAGAGTGTGAGACGCCCTGAAATGAAAGACATATTAACTTCATCGGTAAAAACAATGAGAAGTGCAAGTGTATCACAAAAAAAGTCGTTTATGAAAGAAAATGAGGGTTATCCGTTGCTAGCTGATCGAACAGATAATCAAGAGAGAGGGTGCACACTGCTGCAATGAAGTGCGCTTTTATCCATCTTTGACATTCATTCCTTTGCTTTGATAGACAAGTTTTAGTGCACAATATTTTTGAACTCATTATTCTAATTGACAAATTTCTTAATTTTCTTATGAAATGTCAATAATTATCGTAAGTCATTTATTTCATAAAATCATTCAAATGAACCATCATTTCGGCACCAGACAATGAAATTAACTTGATTCAATCTTCTGACAGCTTCTAACAGACAGTAGATGGTTGAATTCTTTCTCTTTCGTTATTAATTGCTTGATTTCACCTTTCCGTTTCTTCGATAATCATTCTCATATCTCAGAGAGAATGTCGCGGTGGATGCACGTACCTGCAGCTTTGATAGTTCTCTTCATTTTTCTTGACAAATCATCACTGGACACAGTTAGCTGTAGATTTCGTGCTTACAATCACTTCACAATTCCTCAAGACAATCTGTCAGGTCCGTATCATGTCAGTTCTCGATTGGCATGTGTGTACAGATTCTGTGACTGTACGGTGATTTGTGCTATCACTTATCATTCGTCATCAAAGTCTTGTTATGTAGCCATTGTGCCCGAAATGGCCAAAATCTTTGCGTCTGATTCAACTTGGTCAAGTGTCGTGGCGGAGAATGGTCCATCGGCTGCTACTATACCAGCCGCATTGTGGGTCTTATCGGATGAGACGGAAGTCAGCAACTTGGGCAAGCTGGGATCTCAAAGGAACCTACATACGAGTATGGTGGAGATTAATTGGACAGAATTAGGCCCTCGTCCATCTTCACAAAGATTTCCTAGTTTTGGACCACTTATGTTACGAGTTTTGTTTTTACGCCAACATTTGATAGACTTCAGTAATTCCTTCTCAATAATCTTTTGGATGAAATGGATCCAGCCCCGGTTAACGCCTGTTCAGTTCATTGGTGGTAAAGACACGGAGTTGAGGGTTGTTGGAGTTTTCACAGATTCCACAATGAGAGGTTTTATAAAGCTATACTTGACAGAAAACAGCTTTATATACGGGAAATTGCAAGGCTATTATGACTTTGAGTCATGGACTCATTTTGCAATGACAGTTGCCAATCCTACCAATGTCACAATTTATCTGAACTCCACGGCCATCAACAGCTTTACATCAGCATCATCAGGCATCTCTGACTTGAAAAGTCCAAGTTATATAATTATCGGGAACTTCAGCAACCCTATAGAAGGAAGCATGGCGTGTGTGACTATCTTTGAGAAATATCTAACTCAATATGAAGTCCTCAAACAGATGGAAAACTGTCCTTGAAATGATCCGTTCTATGAAGAGGAATCAGTCCATTCTTCATGTGATTGGCACACTTTTCGACATTTGCCGAGTAATTTCAAATTGTTGATCCTTCACTGCTGCAATGAATCATTAATTCACCATGAATTGGACAACTTTGCATGCAACAACTAGAGATACAGCACGCTGATTCAGCTTGAAATGATCTATCCATGTCTCAGATCGGCTTCATTTCTTTACGTCTAGGCATCTATGCAGTACAGCGAAGTACGCGTGAGTGGAGATGTTCCCATGAAGTTCTGCATTACTGCTGTCATCTCTTTCAAATTTTGTCACTTCTGCGTCAATAGATATCATTTATTCTTTATCACGTCTTCTAATGGATTTCCAACTATTTGACAGGTATCATTAGAGTAAGTATGCCGTACGTAGAGTGATCGACTCACAAAATGTCAGCATTCAGTGAAAAATTTTAAATAAAAAATTTCAGTTTTTTGCGGAGATTACGTTCCTGTGATATAATATTTTATCACTTTTTAAGAGGCTAGATTGTTGCAAATTATTCCTACGTTTATATACTAGCGATTTGGAACATTTATATAAGTAGTATGAGACTTGCTAGATATCAAGAGGAACTTTGCTACCAGGTGTTTTAATCAAGCGAGGATTGAGTTGATTATCAAGCAAATTTCATGAACCGCATCACAATCAAATGTTGCGATCATAGAGTAAGTATATAGTAGGTAGAGTGTCGACTCAAAAAGGTATCTGTAAACAGTGAAAATTTTTAAATGAAAAGATTCAGTCTTTTGCGGAGATTACGTTCCTGCGATGCAAAAAATTATTTGAGCAGTTTTTAAAAAGCTATTTATTCAAATTATTCCTGTGTTTACATACTACCGAGATGAAGCACCTTTATAAGTAGTATGAAACAAGTTGGATATCAAAAGGAATCAACATTTGCTAACAATCATCTTAATTAAGCGGAAATTAGGCTGTTTGTCCAAGGAATTTCATGAGCTGTGTTATATTGCAAGTCTTCATTAATACCTTGACATCTTACTTTGCTTTCTTGGCTGAAATTTCAAGTTTTTAATTCCATTTTCATCGGTATTATTAATGTCATGATTCCCTTAAATCTAATGCGGACCCATTTACATCGTTTAAGTTAATTGTAATCAGTAAGTAAGTAAGTAAATTGTATATTTCGTAAATCATTGAAAATCAAGACATACACGTAAGTTAGATACTGTTTGGGTACAGAGTTTCATTGAAGAAAAGATAAGTAAATTCATAGTGCATTTATAATGTGAATTGACCGGATAAGCATTTCCGAAAAAGAGATGCAAAAAACATTAATCGGTAGCCGTATTGTTTGACAGCATTATGCTCCTTGGAAAAAACGAGTTTCGCCGTCTGGATGAATGAGAGGGAGGCTGAAGAAACCTACCCGAACGGGATGATCTTGATGGACAAAGGGTATGAAGAGGATGCGCTGGGTTATCAGAAATTGTGAATAAAAGTTTTATGGCTGATGAATTACGACGAACTTGTAAGTCCTGGAATGAATTGCACTGGCAATTATCACCACAGATGAGTCTATGAGCCTGCGTTGAAGTCCAGTAAGAATTATTTCTTCCTTAGCCAGCATGCCAACCATCAGTTCCGAACAATACTCAATAATTGATAGTATCAATTCCGTTTTAAATTAAATGCGCACCATATCGGATCGGCCGAGCAGTGGTCTCAAAACTCTTGAGAGCGTACATTCGTTTAGAAGCAATACTGTTGACATACTCATTTGTTTGCTCCACTTGGAGGTTCAGATGTAAAAAAGACGCCGAGAATTTTAACTTCTGTAACTTTTAGATATATTCGGTATGTTGGGGGTGTTTGAATGCGGTGACTTTGGGATCCATAGCCAATTTACACTTTCTCACATTAAGGTTCAAGACCAACAGATAATGACCAATCAGTCATGTTTTGATGTTCTTGAAGACAATTAGCGATATTGTTGTCTGAAATAGGAACAACGAAAGTACAGTCGTCAATGTATTTCACGATAGTCGTTGAGTCGTTGATTGGGATGGATGAGGAACTAAGCGCTAGATTAAATAAATAAGGTCAAACACGGATCCCTGTGGAATTCCAGACTTAACTGGGGAGATTGTTGCTTATTTGGTTGTTTAATCTGACCGCTTTTGACTTACGATTCCTGAAGATAGTCATCAACCCATGTTACAAACCCAATAGGAAAATTGCTATTGATAAGGCGAGGGAACAGACATATCGTATCATGCCCAAGTTGGTTCAAAAGCCTTGGTATAGTCATAAGCTATCAAAGCAACGCCTGTAGTCGACGTCTCATCCAATGCTAATGTAATTCTGTCGTGGATGCATATTAAATTGGCAGCAGATGTGGATGATGAGGTACATTTCCCAAATTGAAACGGGTGACCACAAAAACCCGTCTATCTAAGTTTTGATGCCACACCAGACTGCAGTATTGCTCTCTCACAAACTTTAGAAAAAGTAGGCAAAAGGGAGATTGGGCGAAGTTCATCTTTTGATACTGGGAGTGTCTTGGGGACAGGTGTGATAACGCTTTCCTTCCACGCACCCGGGAAACGACGAGTGATGAGCGAAACATTAATTACGTGGGTCAACGGGGCTGCTAAAATGTGAGCCGCTTTCTTGTAAAGAATGATCGGAATATCATCTCGGCCCGGGGGCAGAATGAGCTTTCAAAGATAATAGTAGTTTATACACGTGTTTCCACCTCAATAAATGGTCTCCAATCAGCCTCCACAGGTGCATCGGAATCACAGGATCAGATCTTTGAACTTGATTGTTTAAGAAACAAGCGTTGATATCCTCTATGGCTTCTCCAATCGAAGAAAAGGAATTCAAATAGAATCCATCGATGAAAATCTTGAGGATTTTGTTCCTTTTATCTCATTTACTACCTTCCATAAATCTTTTGACCCATTCTGTGCACGCGCTGCCCATCTCAACTTTTCTTTTTTCAGTAGGCTTTTTATCTTGGCGCTCAACTGGCTATATGCTGCGTAATTACCGTGACGATAAGAAGACCAGCGCTTATTAATAAGCAACTTGAGATCAGGCGTGATGTATGGTTTATCTTTTGGAGTTATAATTACAGAAGATGATGGAATGGTGCATAGAAAGCATGTCATTGTAATTTCAGATAGGAAGGATACTTTATCGTCGAGATCGATATTCATATCATAAAGCGGCGCGAAATTCGTACAATGCAATTTATGGAGAAAAGCATTGATATTAGACTCACGGAGATCATGAACAGTACAAACCTTACCAGTAGTCGGCTCAGATTTAATTTTGGGTGTGCAAAGAATAGTGCGGTGGTCAGAAGTGGTTATTGTCAGTGGTTATTTTATTTTGCTCTTCCAGTGGCAGGTTATAGCTTGTGACATGATCACCCTCAATAAAGTGCTCTTATTGATAAGGCTGTATGTATTAAAGTGATAGCAACTCATCAGATTGCTAATCTAACAAACTACATTACCTCTCCACGCAGGTTGACAGATATGGAGGATTTGTGAAATGCTATTATTTCTTCTGTTTTGCTATCACGATCAGTCAAATCCAAAATTTCGAAAAAATGAACTCATTCGAGTTCATTTAATAAAATCGAAACTGTATACACAAAAGGGATTTAATGATTGCTGAGTTGCTGCTCTACCTAATATACTTACTCTATGATTGCGATTCACAGCACTGTTTGATCCGACTAGGCGCCTGACCCAAATTTCATTGACACAACAAAGGAGGAAAATCATTCACCACATTGACGCATTGGCCCTTCTTCAGAAAGCTTTCTACCCTTAATCTAGGAGGTTGAGGTTGAATTCCGGCAAAGCGGATGCATTCTGTGGTGTGTAGACGCAAATTTTGAATTTTTATTACTGACTTATTCACTGATCATTCGTTTCGTAGGTGATCTTTCGTTCGCTGAACACGCGTTGTGTTCTCAAAACAAAACTTCATGTGAGTGATGATTTCATACTTGGGCCTATCAAACGATGATTTGTGAGGTTCCTGTTCATTAGTATGTTCTTTACTAATCAAATTGTTTGAAGAAAAAATCATTTTCCATGCAGTTTTTATGATTGACGATGCGCCTGCATGACAAAATGCTCTCAATACCTACATAGTTGATAACTTCGCATGTCAGTCAGGGTACAGGCAGTGATGTACCACGAAATCTGATGAATTTTTCCTTCCTTATGGCCATATTATGCCATGGAGCCATATATCTGCCACATTATGCTTACTAATCATCAATCAGAAATAGTTCCAGGCGGAGAAACTGTCACGCAATTTGTACTTTGTGCTTGATCAGAATAGATTGCAATTATTCACATTTACAAAACTTAACTCGATAATTGATCGGCAACACTTTTAGAGCTTTGGAAATGTTTATTAATCCACAAATGAATCTGTTATTTGTATATTTCATCTTAATGAGACATGTACTTGACTTGACATGAATCAATTGTCAGAAGTACCTCCATTTCATTCAAAATTGATCTTTACATGTAAATCACAATACTTCACGAAAGGAGGCAGTTAAGTTCGTTGAAATTCACTAGCAACCATCTGCTGCAACGATTGAATCTATTTCATTTCATGAGGTGATCAAAACAACTAGAATACCGTATATATAGCAACCGATCGATCGAACGCCGTAACATGTTGATCGCTGCAAAAATCTCTCGCTCCAATATACTACCTCTGTCTCACACTGAATGTTTTAAACGCATGACATACTGAATGTTATGCAAATTTACATATCTAGTATATTATCGAACGCTTGTCTACAGTATGTTGATCATAGTAATGAAAAAGTGCCATAATTTGTGTTATAGAACGGTGATTTTTAACAGTAATTAGCACTACCGTAGAATTGGATCCATCATACATTTACACCTTTTCCATGTATATTTCAGATCTTTACAAATAATTTCAGACATTTCCAGATGGATTTCAGATTTCTCCAATTAAGTTTCAGATATCTTTAAAGTTCAGTTTCTGATAGAAATCTGAAATTCAAATGTAGAAATCTGAAATCCATCTGGAAATGTCTGAAATAGACATGGAAAGGGTGTAGAACTCTATAGATCATGGACATCTACATAGGTGTGATGCTATGTCTACATGGTGCGTTCACAAACCTCGTGGACTCGAATAGAAATATTTTTATTCCAGTCAATTGACAGCCAATGCACTTCTGCACCCGGTCCACAAGTTCATCGAAGGCTGCGCGAAAGTGTTCGGGTGACAATCCGTTAAAATATTCTTCGACAGATAGTCGCAGAGCATCTTTTGTTTGTTTGTGCTGACCACGCAATTGTTTTTTTAAGTATCGAAAAAGTAAGAAGTCCGACGGGGCTAAGTCGGGCTGTATGGTGGGTGTATCAATGTTTCAAATCCGAAGTCCTGCAATGCACGCCTTGTTTTCGCAGCGGAATGAATTGGTGCATTGTCGTGGAGAATCCAGTACGGCAGATTCCGACGCTTTCGACGAATGTGGCGGACTTTCTGTAGAAGCTTAATTATAATGATCGGTATTGACCTTCGCGTCT
This sequence comes from Prostheceraeus crozeri, assembly GCA_907163375.1. Lineage (NCBI taxonomy): Eukaryota > Metazoa > Platyhelminthes > Polycladida > Euryleptidae > Prostheceraeus > Prostheceraeus crozeri. The sequence continues at coordinate 3,906 of CAJQUW010007331.1, read as the reverse complement.
CTGTCCGTGAAGTCCATAAGCACGAAGCACGACACCTTTGCCGTCCCAAAAACAATGTGAGCATGAAAGACCGCCCGTGAGTCGATCCAGATTGCATCATCCTTGAGGGCTTCTCATCCGGACATTTCCACTCTTTGCTCTCTCTTTTGCTTTCGGGTATGAAAAGGTTTAGCACAGTCTCCTCTTCTGTGAGAATGTTGAACTTGAAATCGTCTCCATGCTCCTGTAATATTTCTTAAAAATACTTCACAGCACTCCAAACGTCGATCCATCATTTCTCTTGTCAAAAAATCGCGGAACAAATCTTGAAGACAGTTTCCGAACACCTAATGATTTGAGGATTCGATTACACCAGTGGTGGGCAACCAAGTTGGGTTAGCGGGCCACAAGGAGTGGCCCCGAAAAGGCTCGCGGGCCACAAATTTTAAAAGGGGGTAGTATGGGCTTGATATTCTTTTATTCCGTACTTTGAAGTGCACATATGGGCTGCTGTACGTGCATATATAGTGGTCGCATTTCATAACAAAATTTTACATGTTAATGTATATAGCAGTATTGTACGCAACTAATTTGTTTGGTATTAATTAAGGAACCATAATGTACTTTCTACAATTCATGTGAGTATTGAAGAGCAAACAGGCCTGTAACAAATCACGGAAGCTTTTCTTTTGTGTAATTAAGTGGCAATTTGACTTTTTGGTGATTTGACCGACTATACCTTATTTCATCCAAAGACAACGGTCTGTAAGTTCAGTACAACTATCCGCCTGAAAGCCGCACATGATAAAATTGATTTTCCTACAATTATTGATTATGCTACATGCACATGCGTGCACATATGTCACACAAACATATACGGTTTTCAAAAACTGTGCATGACCTCCATAAATGTTAGTCGTCTGCTAATGCCAATAGAGAATATGAAATATATATTAGTGTAGTAGTACACAAATGAATTTCAGCAAGAATATTTGAAAAAAATGTTGTTGACCTGAAAAAATCTTGCGGTTGGATTCCTCCATTCGTAGTCAATTCCTAATTAATATAGCCTCTTTCTAGCGTCATTAAGGCGTGGTTAATAACGTAGAGAAGCATGATCAGCAGGCCATCGAATGCTATGTGACTTAGCATAAACTCGCGCAGGTGATGACCATTTTGCGTTTATACGAGAAGATATTCATTACGAAAGAAGCATGCCTGGATAACTTGAATGTGAATTTTTGTTTTTTTGCCATTATATTGCTCATTTAGTTGTTAATTAATGGTTTTATTAATTCTGAAGAGGATCCATCACACTTAGAAGCACTCGAAATCGGAGTGAGTCATTTTCACATCATCGATTCAAATAATGTCCGCGGGCCACCCAATATGTTCCGGCGGGCCACTGGATTACACGAATGCAAGCTGATGTTGACACGTGTCGATAATTCTCGAATAGTGTTTCTTCTGTTGTCTTATGATCGTAGAAATCTCTTGTTCCTTCTTGTCTCCGATCTCCATTGGTCGCCCTCCGCATTTTTCATCGAAAACTGATGTTCGGCCTCCCGCAAATTCTCGCATCCCATTGGGCTTTCTTCTCCATACACATCACGTAGCTCACCAACAATTTCAGCGCCAGTTCGTCCCTTCCTTCTTAAGAATCGCACTATTGCTCGGAATTCAACCTCTGAGGTCGCCATATCGGATGGAAATGAATGAATGCACATCAAGACTGGAGGTGACTCATCAATGTCCAAATTTGGGTGCATTACACTGAAATCGATCACACAGTCACTTAGGTCAAAACATCTGACTGAAACCATAGAAATAAACTGTTTATCTGAAGTTCGCTAGAATGGAAATTGACTCAAGGTCGTGGCACATCCGGGGGAACTAAGTTGGGGCATGAAGAACCAATTAAAAGCTTCGATTTACTCATGTGACTGATTCTAACCCAATGATACAGACGTTGGCAGGTGCATCTAAGTGAAAATGCGTGCGATTTATGTGCCGTTATTGTGCATTGCATGAAGCTTAATTTCCATTCTAGAGGTTTTATTGTTGTCAATTTCTATGACTGAAACTAGGTTAATTTGTGTCTAGACTCTCATACTGTCAAACAAAGTAAAGCGAGACTTGATATCTTATTGTTTTCTTTTTTGAGTCCACGAGGTTTTCGAACGCATCACGTCGATGTCTATCTTTAGATCCATTTCTGCGATACTGAAATTAACATAGATATGATAGAGGGGCCACAATGATATCTGGTAGTCCATGTAAGATCGGCAGGCAAAGATGTCAATATCTAAATCTGTTAGATGACCAATTTTTATTACTGACTTATTCACTGATCATTCGTTTGGTAGGTGATCTTCCGTTCAGTGATTCCTTCGCTTGGTCGTGAGCAATGTTTCAGGATTGTTCCAGTCAAACACGAATTCTTTATTCCAACAATTTCTTAACAAGATGATATTTGGAACTACTGGCCAGCGAACTATAAACTGCAATTTGAGAAAAGATGAAGAGTAGTGATGGTGAGTTTAAAGCTTATGTTAGTTGTCCATCGCAGCTTCAAAAGCCTGGAATTTGTCGTGAAAACAGTAAGGACATAGTAATCGTGCGGATTGCTAAACCTTTATAGGATTTGATTTACAGTGTTCTCTTCTCTCTCTTCTTGAGCCGTTTTCAGTTCACTCCTGGATGAAGGCCTCTACACGATGTCGCCAACCTCGTCGGTCTTGTGCTTCTCGCATCCATGTTTTTTCTGCCACTTTAGTTACACTGTCTTCCCAATGCGTTCTCTGTCGTCTTCTTCTTCTTATGCCGTCCCTCGGATGCCATTCCGTTACCGATTTTGTTCAACGTCCATCTTGTCTTCTTGCCACATGTCCAGCTCAGCTCCATTCAATTTTGCTGCAGTCTCCAGAACGTCACTTACTCCTGTCTGTTGTCTAATCCATGTGTTCTTTATATCTCGTCTTGTAATCTTCAACATTGCTCTTTCCATTGCTCTTTGGGTAACTTGAAGTTTATTTCTATGTTCCTTCGTTGTCCTCCACACTTTGCATCCGTATGTCAACACAGGGAGAATGCACTGATTGAATGTTTGTCTCTTTAGGCACAGTGGTATGTCACTCTTGAATATATCTTTTGCACGATTAAATGCTTGCCATGCTTGTATACATCTCCTACTGATTTCCTTAGCGATGTTGCTGCTCATGCTTACTAAGTGACCAAGGTAAATATGTTCTTGATTTATGGTGTTATCAATGGTATGTTCATTATGATGAAAGTATAATGTCATGATGAATACACTTTAGTCATTCACAGCTTCTATATCAAATCTTATGTACATAAATAGATGAATGTAGCTCAAAGCATTGCATTGTCTTCTTTGTCTTTACCAGCAAGGAGATTTAGTCATATGATTACGTCGCAATTTCAGGAAAATGATCATTAAGCTGACCCGTCAGCTGTTTCCTTCGAATTGGTCATGGTTTAAGTCACTGTTTAAGATATTTATATTTCTCCATAAGCGAGAAAAGTATTTTACAAATCTTGCGTTGCTTTACTTTTGACATCATGTGCAAATTCTAGGTGACTGTTGATGTGACAATCATGGTTCTATGTATACGTTTCCTAGCAAATAAGAATGTATACATTCAATATACCACCACTAAGGGTGGCAGCGTTTGTCGATGATCACAATACTCACGTATAAATTTTAACTATTCATACATGCACTACATTACTTATCACATTCATCATAACGGGCTTGGGGCCGGGGCTGGACTTGAGAAGTCAAAATTGGGACACGGAAACTTGTTCGGTCGAGGAATGGCCTCAAAAAGTAGACCCGGGTTCCAACTCTGAACGTCATGAGTATTTAGTTGAGAATTGCGGACGCACTGATAGTGGATGCGAACA
>CAJQUW010007330.1:0-72379 GCA_907163375.1 Prostheceraeus crozeri | reverse complement strand
TGAGGACGGCCCGGGTAATACTTGCTGTTTGGAAGCTGTTGGTGTAATGTTGTGAGATCGATTTTGGTGTAGAGTCTGAAGCGACGGAGAATGTTGACGATGGTATAGCGATGGCGCTTCATGATGAAAGAATGAGTAAATTGAGCGATGTACCTTCCTTTTATACTTTTCCCAACTACCTTGATGAAATGTGAAGTTAGTATGAAGTTGGGAATGATAGAGTTGAATTCGCCGATTGTTGACGCGCAGCCAGATGCGATTTCCAATACGTGAATGTCTTTTCATATAGAAGTATTTCAAGTCCTTCATGATATGATGTAGAGATTGAAAATGACGATAAGATAAAGCAAACTCTCTTCTCACATTTCCAGTTGAATCTTTGAAATAGACGTTTCGATCATGATCCGTTTCAATACGTTGTAGGGAATCTAATTTCCAACTCATGATGTGTGGTAGTCATGTCTGATTAAGATTTGCATAGTAGGGCGATGAACTCACGACGAATAAATGTCATGATGGAGCGATGTATATATCTTCTATACTTCTCCCAATTGTATTTGCGAAATGAGAAACAGTTTGCGGAATGAGAATGGTAGATTTGAATTTCATTTCTGTAATGTTGAAGCCAAACTTGATCACCCAAGGAGATGAATCTTAATGTTTCAAAATATTCCAAATCCCTAATGATATCATTGAGGTTGACAAATTGTCGCCATGTTAATGTAATTCCTCTTGATGTATGACCATGAGAATTTTTGAAATGTACGTTTCCATCACGATCAACTCTGATATATTGTAGAGAGTCCAAAATCCAAGTCTTCATGATGTTATGCAAAGTTGCAGATCAGCAATATAAAAATGTCGTTTTATCATATTTTGCTTAGCAATGCGGCTACAAAGAGATTTACTAGTAATCGAGCCGCACTCTTTTCTACTCCCATTGATCATGCACAACAGCTAAATGGAAATTGGGAAGTGGGTGTCACTCAACTTGTTTATAGCAACTGTGTCTATACTTTTGATCATGAGGTGATGACTATTAATATGAGGCGTACAGCTGCTTATCAATGTGAAAAGGGGTGCCGAGTATACATTCCACAGTGGCCAAAGAAAGATCTCTTATCATGTAAAAAGTTTATATATGATTTCTTGAATAAAGCGAGTAAACATATTGTCCAATTTACTCCGCACAATGATGATTATAATTATGTACTCATGTAGTCGAGAAAGATTGGATTGTTGGTTTAAGTCCAAGTTTAAGAAATGATTTAGGTTACCTCGCTAGCGCCTTAACAAGCTATGATAATTTTAACGTTAATTACCACATAAGTGGTCATAAACAGTTAATATATCGAGAGGAAGCTTATTATGTAGATCTTATTCCAAGAAATGAGAAGACGTTGGTGAAGAAGATTGTGATTAAGCCAAGAAAGACAAACATGACTCCTGAAACATTATTGAAGAAATTTGATTATCTCCTTCGAGTTGATGGCAAACAAGTGGCAACATTGACTTATATTAAATCATCTAATCATATTGCAATAAGCAAATTAAATGATGATGATCTAGTATTAGTTTGTTCAAAAGATTTTCATCAGTTCTTACGACATCGTTCTGCAGCTGTTCATGGAAAATCTGATATGCAACATTTACCATGTGAAAGGTCAAATCAATTTGATACAGAATGGACCTTATCTTTATACAGAAAGTGTGTAGAGCCTTTAGGTGGTATCTTACATGAAACAAGAGTGTTGATGCCTCGCATTATTACTTCGGTTAAATTGGTTGTAGATTATTTAAATGAAGTGATTAATGAGCAACATATTTCATTTTCTGAAAAAGAAGGTGTTTTGTCTCTCACTATAAGTGTAAAAAGGTATTGAACTAATTATGGATAAAACTCTAATGGACATTTTGGGTTTTGATCAAAATATCTTTAAAAGTGGTACTGTAACCAAAGCTAGCGCAGACATGTCGCTATCGCGTCGTATTAACTATTTTCAGATATATTCCAATATTGGTGAAGATGTACGTGTGGGAGATGTTGAAGCTCCATTGCTAGCAATGATACCATACCAGCCAAAAAGCTGCAGTATTTTATCTGAGCATACTTTCAAGAAAGTGCATTGTACAAAGCTGAAATCAAACTACATCCCACAAATTGATATTGCCATTTATGACGATGCTGGTGCGTTGATTCCTTTTCATAAAGATGCTGTGACAAGTATCACACTCCATTTCCGAATGAAGAGTTAATGCAAACGTATGCTAATATATTTTTCCAATGTGAATAATATGAAAAGTGAAAATAAGGACTCGTTTCTAATCTACTTGCCCAGTAATGCTTCTATGAATAAATTTCCCAAAAATAAACCATCAGACTATCGAGTAGAATTAAATCGGCCACTGCATTTAGAAGGTGAATGGGAGGTTGGCGTTTCTAGTATTTGCTATGATAGCAATATTCAGAATGTGAATGATTTGGAAGAAATGATATTGACTCCTCGCACCCATGATGGAATAACGATGAATAATGCATTTCAGTTCCCATACAATTTAACATCAGATGGAAAGTGGAACTATGAATGGATTCAGGTAAAATCAGATTCTTATGAACCATTTGGGAATGAGAAAATTATTAAGGCATTCAACAGTGGTAATACTTCCATCATGAAGAATAAAAATCAGAAAGCTTATGAATTTACTATCTATCATTGGAGTGGGAGACAGTTCCTCCGCTTTCATTCTTTTACTAAAGGTCTTACGCTGAGGTTGGATAATGAATTCTATCCACATCTTGGTTTTGGTCATGGACTACATCTAACGTCAATTGCTACTGCAAATGTTAAAAAAGTTTATTCAAATCGAATCAACAAATTTCATTATAGATTTAAAATATTTGATGAAGATGTTGTAGAATGCGAAGAACGCATCATTTTGAAAAAGCGTGGTGTTCAACCTTTATCACTTATTGAGTTAGTAAAACGATGGAATGAGACTGTGGGTAAGAAGTATGGAGAGAAAATTATGGCGAACAAAAATAAGTTGGTTATTCAGAAATATAATGACAAACTTACAGTTTATTTCTCTCCAACCTTGCGTCATTTTGTAAGACATTATACACCTATTATTGGAAGCGGTGTGGTGTATGCTTCTCATGAATATCACACTAAAGCTGATTCAGTTAATGATGAATGGTGGGTGGACATCTATGGCGATCGCATCAAGAAAATTTACCAGTCTTATGAAGAATCTAAAGTTGCTATCAATATAATGCCGCGTCTATATCATACAGTTGAAAGCTTCATTCATGTAGTAAATCCTTATATACAACAGAAGTTGAAGCATGTGATGAAAAGTAAATATGATGTAAAGACACACCACATTTCGTTTTCAATTGAAAATCAACGCGTTGTTCTGAGACTGGGTGATGACGTTCAATGTCAATTGAGTAAAAATTTGAAAAAACTCTTTGGTTTTTCAATGCTACAAACAGTGTTTGCTGCTGCGCATACGATTGGTATAGAAACACCAATGACACTTGATAAACATGAACAGCACCTTTACATTCAAAGTGATTTGATTCTACCTATTTCTGTTGGTGAGAAAAAAGAATACATTTTACGTGATTTCATTCATGATAAAGACGCTTCATATGGAATAGTCGAGAAGATGTTTGAATCTATTTTCTATCATCCCGTCGTCAAACAAACTATACCCTCTATTGCTATCAAAATTACCAATGGTTTACAAGAGTGCATCCATGTGAAAGATACTAAATCCCTCGTAACTTTAGTGTTTCGGAAAACAAAGTGAAGTCATTGTGATATGTTTATTGAAATAAAAATATGTATATGAAAAAGTCTTTTCACAGATATAGGAGGAATGAGCTAACTGTAGGCATATATTCACAAGGAAGAAACGATCTCATGCGATACATAAAACAACCATGTATATCTACAAAAAGCAACATCAAAATACTGAGTTAAAGTTGATTATGTCAATACATCTCCTGAATAAGGTAGCGTGAGTTTTATTCTTTTGGGTGGAGGTATGTTTGTGTCAGGATGTCCATGTGGAAGAGATGTGTTATGTCCTATCCAACACCTCTTATCCTCCCATGCTGAAAGTGCTCGTTTCTTGAACGTGTACGTTTTCACAGTATGAACTTGAGATTTTAAGATTGTCATATTGACAAACGTTATATTTTTATTTTTATAGGCCTTCTTATAGGAGCGATGTTTCATTTTATGAACAATTGATTTTGATATACCTTTAGCACGCTTAATACTATCTGCACATTCTTTTAATTTCATGGAATACATTTTAGGACGGAGGAGAATCATTTTATCTATTTCCTTTCCTGCTGTTTCATCCTTAAAACAACCAAGTTTGGCTTTATTCTGTATGGAATAGAGTGGATGAGTGGGATTGTAGTTAGATGTGTCGAAATATTTTTCTAATGACTTGCCTACTTCATTAAAATTTAAATCTTTTTGAGTGGTAATTCCTAAAAAGAAACTATCTGTATCACCACCCAGCAAGCGAACCTCTTTTACGAGAGGGCATGGTTTTAATATTTTGTAGAAGAGTTGATACATTTCAAGCTTGGAATAATCTAAAACGGCTTGTCCAATATAGATGGGTTTGCACAACTCAACTTCTGATTTTATCATTTTAACACCTACAAGATCCTCATCGATGATGTCTCTATCAATGAAAAGAGGTGATGAGGTCAATTTGTGATATTTTTGTTCATCAACGACTAGTTTGTAGTTCATACGTTTTCTAACATCCTCCATGGTCTTTCCGAAAAGACTGTTATTCTTATATTTATAAAATCCTTTTCAAAATTATTTTGGGCGAGTGCACGTTTTTGACTGTTACTATCTATGTAGGGTTTGAGGAAGGCTTTCTGTCTAAATTTGATAATGCGGTGAACTGACTTTAGAAGCATGCCCATTTCTAAATAGAATTTTAGTATGCAGAAGTGTACGAGATAATTTTTCTTATCATATTGGGTGAGTAAAAGTTTGCGGCATGGTTTGTACCTTGGCTGTCCACACTCTGTTAAGTTATTATGAAATTGTGACATGAATGGTGAAAACATATCTTCAGTCACTTCACCAGATTCAGGTGCGAGTGGGAAATCAGCAGTTTTATTTTTAATGCTATTTGGATAAATCAAATCCACTTCAAAATAATATCCCCAATCACCTTCATCTGGAATCTTCAGTATGTTTGAAGGGTTGGAGTAATACTCAAGCTCATCTTGATTTAACTAAACTCGGAATGAGGTAGTGGTTTAGACAGTGAACTGCCATATAAATTGTTTTGGTCATAGTACTTTAGGTGGATATGATCATCACCTACTGTTTCAGATTTTATATGATGTTTATTTACAAATGTGAGACCACCGCGTATTCCGCGCTCAAATATACTATACATCTCCGGGTCTTGTAAGAGATGAATGGTCTCATCAGTCATTTTAAAGGCTGATTTAAAGGACATGGCTGGTAGACTGACAAAGTGGACAGGATCTAATTTGTCTTCTTCTAATGCCACTCGTCGAAATTCCTGAAAGACATCAGCCAGCAAAATGACATCTAATTCTAAGTAAGCGATCATATAATCGCCAAACGTTTTACATTCAAATTTTAACCATGCCTCTTGAGCATGTTCATAATCTTCTACTGGACAATCTTCACCCGTCAAATCGTTTTGGAATTTGTCAATGGAAGGAAGGGTTGTTTCATTTAGTTTAGACATTGAGCTAAAATACGCATAAGGAAAGATCCCTTTGCGAGTGATGATTTCATCCGTTAAGTTTGGATAGTGTTTCTTCAAAGTTTGACTATGGGGAAGAAACTTGAGATTACGAACGAGAGAAGCTAGTGACGCTGACATGAATTGGAATGAATCTAAAAATTTTATTTCGAAGAAGACTGTCTTATTTTCTTTAGTTTTATCTACTGGTACTTTTGCTGTCATTGCCATGAATTTTTCTCTCGTTTGTGCTATTACATTAAACTGCCACGATTTCATCTGGCTCAACCCTCCTTTTATGAGCATATGACTGTCATAGCCCTTAAAGTTATGAAAAATGACGGGTAGTGCACGACGTCTCAACCTAAGTGAAAAGTTACATTTGGAGCAGAGTGCGTTTCTAAATTTACCAGTGATGTGATCATGATCACGCACTTTCTTAATTTTATCGTCATCAAACGTTTTATGACATTTAGGACAGGATGTGCAACTTTCAAATTTTTGTTTGTCTTCATCTGTCATATGTAGTGACTTACGCTGCAATTGGGAATCATATGATTGTTGAAATTTAGCAGCTTTATCGAGAAATTCTAGAAATTTTGAAATGCAATCTTCACCTTGCCAAGTATGCATTTTGTTTTGTCTATTCCTAAAGTGGTCATGCCATACTTCATAGCAGGATATGGCTGCTCGCTCGTGGATGATATCATCAATGTAGCATTCTATGTCTGCGTAAATGACACGCAGGGGACTTAATTCGTCACCATTATCCCTATGTGAAAATATTTTATCTTTGGGCATGCGTTCCATTTGTAATTTACCTCGCTTGCACCATTCATAGTGAGTTTCAAATTTATCTTTACTCCAAAAGGAGCGGATGCAGCGGTCGCATACAAAATGTTCACCTCTTTTAGAGTGCCCCAAGTGAGTGTACAAGCGAGAGATTTTGGGAATACCACAGTAGTGCCATTCCTCGCTATCATCTTGTTTTACTAATAAGAGGTTGACTACACGTTCATAACAAGTTGAACGTGAATTATAGCGGGCACCCTTCAACCCCTTCTCCCACACGTGAACGACAATTTTGATCTTATTATGTTTTTCGAACGTTTCTACATCTTTGATTTTCATGTTGTTACTATCACAACCTTCAAAGTCTAGTTCATCCTCCCATTGTCTATAGCTATAGGTATGATTTCGATTCGCGTTGATATCATTATAGTGAAGGATGGATAGGACTGCATATTTGAAACACTGTGATTTACGATCGACATTGATGACAGCTTTCTTATTATACAACGTTTTTGGTAGTCTAAATGTACCTCGAGCTGCATGACTTTCTAATAGTGAAATTTTGAATATGGCTGAGTCCACACCATCAAAAATGAGAGCGCTGTCGCGTTGATTGAATTTATCTACATTTGATTTCAAACATTGAATGTGAAAATTTAGCCAAGACTCGCAGTCTACAACTTCGGTTGCGGAAGAGGAAGGAACATGAAACTGTATTCTCTCCGTCACTTGACCCGTTTGAAAATCTATCTTAATATATTTTAGTTTAAGGTAGATGAGCGCCTTCATTCTAAAATTGTCTAAATTGTTGAAGAGCGCTTCGATAATGTTTGAATTTTGAAGGAGCCACTCAGGAAAATCTACTATTTGAGTATTGGACTCCATGCAGTAGTCGCGTACTAAATTATTATGTGAAACATTAATGAGGGAGATGGTAGAGGTACCGTTGGTGTAGTGATCATTTGCATGCGTGTGTTGAAGTCTGTGCGAAGATCGCTGAAAGTGACTATCAAAAGAAAGAGGGCACAAATCGCAAGGAAAGGAGATGTCATCGTCAGAATCAACTTCACCTCCGGAGATTGACGCCGCTTTGCGTTGACACACACGTTGTTTGATGTGTCGAAGGAGACTGTGCTTCCTTGTAAACATATGTCCGCAGTCGGCACATTCCCACTCGTTGCCTTGTCGCGAGAGTCCTGAGCTGGAACTCACATCACCTGAAAGAGAAATCATTCTTTCATCTCTGTTCAAGTCGCAGTGTATTGTTACAACCTACCTTGACTCAACAACTCTAAACTTTCCTCGAGAAGGGAGGGTGTTGGTGATGAAGTTGATGCCTGAAATTGAGGAAGATGCTATTAGCCACACGTTTGAGGGAGATGAGTGAAGAAATTTTCAACTTACCATTTCAACGAAATTATGTTTAAGCTTGATACTTCAACAAGATAGAGACTTCACTCAAATAATACGTCTCAAATTTGGAATTTACTTGTACGCCTCAAATAATAACAGAATTCGCTAGACAACAGTTCACTTATGCGTCTCAAAGACAGAGTGAAATGACACAAATGTCACTTTGCATATATACTTTCATATTCATCATTCATTGGCTGTTCATTCTGATTGGTTGCTTGTTGATACTTAAGAATTAGAAAACATTTCAAAGTTATTATTCACAGTCAACATGACAAGCCCTCCGACAACACCAAACACAAAATTCTCTTCTCCATCCTCAACACCAAACGCTCCAACGAAGGTAGAGAAGGTGTTATTACCAGCGGACAACGAAGAGAGTGTATGTGAGAAGGAGTGTCCCGACTTAACAGGCGTGAGGTGGAAGTATCTCCAGTACGATACTGACGATGTGATGGAGATCACCAGCACCAAGTTCCTCCACCAATTATGGGAGTGGTACACCCCTAACTCCCAGCCACGAACTATGGCGGAGTGGGAGTATATTGACAAAGTGAGGCTCGCAGTGGAAGAACGATTAAAGCAAGTGAACTGTTTTTGTTATCTATGTGAAGCCAGACTCTGGGACGATATTGACGATGAAGACCTTTTGAAATACATGCCATGATAAATTTTTTATTTCATATTATCTTTGCTTTCATACTGACGTACTTGAACGGGGCTTCAGTGGATGATTTAACCATGTATACTTTTTCATTTGGAAATAGTAGCACGCTTAGTCTAACTTGTAAATCTTAAAACATTTCATATGGACGATGATGGTAGATGAAATAGTGTCAAATAAATTAAGATAGCTTACACTTCTGATACAGGGATAGCAATCGACTGTGATCCATGTGTAAAGAGCTTGTTAGACTACGGATGGGCTTAAGTGGATGATTTAACCATGTATACATTTTCATTTGGAAATAGTAGCACGCTTAGTCTAACTTGTAAATCTTAAAACATTTCATATGGACGATGATGGTAGATGAAATAGTGTCAAATAAATTAAGATAGCTTACACTTCTGATACAGGGATAGCAATCGACTGCGATCCATGTGTAAAGAGCCTGTTAGACTACGGATGGGCTTAAGTGGATGATTTAACCATGTATACTTTTTCATTTGGAAATAGTAGCACGCTTAGTCTAACTTGTAAATCTTAAAACATTTCATATGGACGATGATGGTAGATGAAATAGTGTCAAATAAAATTAAGATAGCTTACACTTCTGATACAGGGATAGCAATCGACTGCGATCCATGTGTAAAGAGCTTGTTAGACTACGGAAGAGAGAAGTGTGTTATGTTGCGTGTGGTGCGTGAGTGTCCTCCCATTTCATTCCATTCATCAATTCGTCTCATTGATAGAGACAGGTAGAACTCATGGTTCTCATAACGTATGCAATGGAAAGTTTTAGGCAACCTTCGACAGTTGGCTAAATGTCGCCCTGGCGCGAATGCATACTACGTTGAGACAGAGGCAATCACTTGCAAACATGACGCAGAGAGGTTTAACAAGATTGACCATTGCCGAATGTCCCTTGCGGTATACATAGCTACCGGTTTCACCGCCGCCCTTTACAGGAACGCCCGTCGAAAGGAAGTATTACACCGAGCTTCATTTGCAACGTTCAAGTTGACTGATAGCAGATTCAACTTAATGATAGTATTCGCCAGTCCGAAGACTGCCCAGGGCAAACCGCGAGGAGGTTCTATCATGTCTTGCCCCATGGTGGCCCTTAAGAGAGCCGATGGTTCGTTCTCGGGAGTGACGTGATGGGGTGGTGAAGGCGGGCAAAGATCTGCAATGAAAATGATATGTATTAGAATAGGATATAACATCTTATTTACTTTTCACTTACCAAGTTAGCCATCCTTTGGCAGTCTCGCGCGTTTCCGAATAGAGAATTTGTACAGATGGCCGCGCATTCTCAGGCTGGCGTGGAGGCATTTTTTCGTCGGATGACCATTGTAGCATAGGATGGACTCTTCGAGACTTTGATTCACGAGTACTTCGCCGGCCAAATGATTACTTCGCCGGTACTTCGCCGGGATGTGAAATTCAAACAAACGATCCTCATTCACACGTTCCCACTCATCCCTCATGCGCTCCAACTTCTCATACGCCTGCCTCTCATCACCCCGCCGAGCCACAGTCCTCTCCAACTCAACATTCCTCGCTCTCAACACACTCATCTCCTTCATCATCTCCTCAAACTTCGCTTCTGCATCTCTCATTCTTCTCTCCGCAGCACTCGCCCTCTTCTCACACTCATCATTCTTCTCTTCCAACTCTCGCGTCTTATTCTTCAAATCAGTCACACTACGCCTCATTCTAATATTTTCATCCGCTACCTCCTTCGACTTCAGTTCCTTCTTTTTCAACTCATCCAACTCCTTCACAACTTCATCCTTCACTTTCTTCAAACTCTCATACTTATTAACCAACAAATCATGCGCCATCTGCTGCGAAACATGCCTCTTCTCTTCATCCTTCAACCACCTCGCCGACTGCACACGAATCCCACCACTCTTCACTTTTGGGGAAGATGAGCTCTTCGGGGGGTCGGTGATCACAATGTTTGACACCTCCGACGACGAAGAGCTCAACTTCCTCACACGCTTCCTCACACGCTCCCTATCTAAATCCACATCATCCTCATCATCACTCTCAAGCACTCTCTTTCGCCCAATCTCAGCCTCCAACGACGCAACCGCTCTCGCCAACTCATCATTCTCAACAACATTCTCAACCTTACCCTCTCGCTCGATCGCCAACATTCGCTCCCTCTCTTCCACAATCAACTGCGTAAATCTCAAATCACTCACTAAACCACCACTACAGTCAGCATGCACTCTGTAGAAACGCGCCTCATCCTCATCACCCTTCAGCACTCTACACTTCACACACGCAACCCTATTCAAGATAATCATGTGGCCGGTGCCCGCCTTCTTCACATGCGCCTTGGCGTCGGCACTGCGATTAATTCGCCCACATGAGCACATTTTGATGTGATATTTACGATTCTTATCGTTTGCCATGCCTGATTTATTGTTAACTGTAAGATAATGAAATTTGTATAAGTTTGGAATCATGTAGTACAGTCATATTCCTAAAGTATTACACTTAGTCAGGAATGATAGATTTGAGTGTAGTGAGTGGCACTCGATCCCGTCGACAGCCCGAAGGCCTTGTACTGATCACTAGGGAAGTGAGAGATCTTCCCCGATACCCGCTCTTTACAGCTGAAGACATCATTGTCACTGCCCCGAAGTGGTAACAGGAACGCCGAGTCAAAGGTAGTGATCAGTAGCTGGGATCTAACCCCTCAAAGCTGCCTTACACTTAGTCAAATTTCAAATCTGATAGCAGATTTGAACTCAGGATACTTGAAAACCTTAGTCTATATGTTAAAACTTTGAAAAAACTGAAAATTAAGAATTTTTAAAAAATTCCGCATTTTACTACTCATACTACTTTTAAAAAATTTTATCAGTAGTAAAGACACTATCAAACTCTATCATACAAACTTTGAAGTAAGAAGATAGCTTGCCTACTTCAAAAGATAGAGTCCTTTGAAACACCCGATATCGGGAGCTCAGAGCGACGACCGTCGCTTACCTCGTCTTTCGATGAAGTGATCAGACTTACGTTGTCGGGGGTTTATATAGCTCGGAAGAAAACTTAAAATGGCTCTATCTCCGAAAGTATTCATCGTAGCGACATGCGGTTTGTTGCAAACGATTCGTCTCATCATTCTCTATCATATGACACCTGAACCATTCTGATATAACCGCGGGAAGTTGGTCCGTCAGCACATGTCCATGTAACATGCCACAAGTGAAAAAATTCCTAAGTGTGAGAGCTCCAGTGTGGTGAAAATTTTGAAAATTTTCCAAAGTGTGGAATTTCGACCTGGGACCTTTACCAAAACATTTTTCATCAAATTTCACTGACCTCCCCCCCCCTCGTTCAGAGAAATTTGATGAAAAATGTTTTGGTGACGGTCCCAGGTCGAAATTCCACACTTTGGAAAATTTTCAAAATTTTACCCATACAAAGTCACTCTGACACTTAGGATTTTTTCAGGTGAGCGAGCTCCGACCTAAAATCTTGTAACTGCTCTAACTTTTGAACGAAGACAGATATGAACAAGCCGTTTCTTTCACTGAATTTGTCTCACTCTTAGCTTTCAAACGAGCTATGGCACGACAAAATCCGTCCACTAGAAGCCAAGATTGAAGCTAGCTGTCCAGAGGGGGGGGAGGTCAGTGAAATTTGATGAAAAATGTTTTGGTGACGGTCCCAGGTCGAAATTCCACACTTTGGAAGATTTTCAAAATTTTACCCATACAAAGCCACTCTGACACTTAAGATTTTTTCAGGTGAGCGAGCTCCGACCTAAAATCTTGTAACCGCTCTAACTTTTGAACGACTGGTCCGATTGACTCGCAACAAAAAATGCTGTCGAGCAGTTTTTTCTCCTCTTTCAAACGAGTAGCCTTAAGACAAAATCCGTTCACTAGAACCAAAGTTAGAAGATTGCTGTCCAGAGGGGGGGGGAGGTCAGTGAAATTTGATGAAAAATGTTTTGGTGACGGTCCCAGGTCGAAATTCCACACTTTGGAAAATTTTCAAAATTTTACCCATACAAAGCCACTCTGACACTTAGGATTTTTTAAGGTGAGCGAGCTCCGACCTAAAATCTTGTAACCGCTCTAACTTTTGAACGACTGGTCCGATTGACTCGCAACAAAAAATGCTGTCGAGCAGTTTTTTCTCTTCTTTCAAACGAGTAGCCTTAAGACAAAATCCGTTCACTAGAACCAAAGTTAAAAGATTGCTGTCGGGAGGGGGGGGTCAGTGAAATTTGATGAAAAATGTTTTGGTAACGGTCCCAGGTCGAAATTCCACACTTTGGAAAATTTTCAAAATTTTACCCATACAAAGCCACTCTGACACTTAGGATTTTTTAAGGTGAGCGAGCTCCGACCTAAAATCTTGTAACAGCTCTAACTTTTGAACGACTGGTCCGATTGACTCGCAACAAAATATGCTGTCGAGCAGTTTTTTCTCCTCTTTCAAACGAGTAGCCTTAAGACAAAATCCGTTCACTAGAACCAAAGTTAGGAGATTGCTGTCGGGGGGGGGGGGTCAGTGAAATTTGATGAAAAATGTTTTGGTAACGGTCCCAGGTCGAAATTCCACACTTTGGAAAATTTTCAAAATTTTACCCATACAAAGCCACTCTGACACTTAGGATTTTTTCAGGTGAGCTACGACAGTCCACCCTCCCAACCTGGCCGGCACACCACGCCAGCCTGGCCGGCACACCACGCCAACCTAGACACCACATCACCGCGTTCTATACGACGGTCGGCCAGAGGGGGGGAACGTCAGAACCAAAGCACCACGGCGGCCGACCACGACGCTCTGCCGTTCCAGAGGGGGGGGGACGTCAGCGACGGCGGCCATCTTGCGCTATCCAGAAGTGGAGTTTTACTTACTACTGCCCTCGACTAATCAATAGCGTGATTCCTCTCGATCGAATGCTCTGCAAGGGCTAATTTCCGCAGTTGAGAAAGAAAAAAGCTTCTGCAGCATTATTTCAATAATAGATGGGAACCAAATTAGGATAATTTGGCTTTTCTACTCATAAGATTGTAAAATGACTGCGAATCAAGATACATTTGCCCTGCTGCTTGAAAACTTACTTCAAATCACGCTTTGTTTGACTCTGCATCATATTAGGCCCACCTAGTGCTGGGGAGAATAAGTAGACCACTCAAGTACCATAAGTATCATTTTTGGCCCTTCAGATGGTCCATTTTTTCTACACCGCATTGTAAATGGATTCTATTGT
The DNA here is from genome assembly GCA_907163375.1 of Prostheceraeus crozeri. NCBI lineage: Eukaryota > Metazoa > Platyhelminthes > Polycladida > Euryleptidae > Prostheceraeus > Prostheceraeus crozeri. The sequence continues at coordinate 58,499 of CAJQUW010007330.1, read as the reverse complement.
TTTTTCGTTTTGAATGTGAGCTGTCGCGTGAAAATCATTATTTTACAGGTTTTTGAGAAACTTTACAGTGGAATCATCTCATCACCTCATCATATCCCTTAAAAAGTTGCATTATTCTACATCATGGCAACGCTGACACTGAAAGATTGTTTAGCTCGATGAAGCGCATTTTGACCACAGACCGCAACAAATTGCAGGATCCCAACTTTAACGGTATTCTGACAGTGAAATTATTTATGCGAAATCGCGGATACAAGAGTGCAACGTTCCCAATTGGACGCAACTTGCTCGATCGTTGCTATGAGGCATCGAATTCCTACATGCAGTATCTGAAGCAAAAGGAAAAGGAGCGCATTGAAGCAGAAAAAAGAAAGAGGAAGATCTGAAAGCCAGGGAGAAAGAGATGGAAAGAGAAAGAGTCAGGCAAGAAAAGGAATCCGCAGAGAAACTCGCGAGAGTAAGCGGAAAACGGCCATGGAATACATGGAGGCAGCCAAGAGGCTTATGCTAGAAGCACAGTCGATAACAGATGCAGCTCCCGTGTCATCGAAAAAAGATGAGTCCAAAAGAAATTCGAAGAGAACTTTGCCTTCGACCGAACCACTGATGGATACGAGGCGTCATAGACAATGATAAGACACTTGGTGCTGACTATTTTCTCGTCATCCTCAATTCAAGTTGTTACAAATTCAATAGATGAATACAATTTTTCTTAAAAAAGATTTATTTTTCTGTTAATATGTACATCTACATTCAGATAAGCTATATGTCCTTCACACTCAGTTACCGTGAAATGTAGTAAAACGTGGACCATGAGGCCACTTTTGAATTTTTTGCAATAATTATCATGAAGACCTTTTGTTGTAGTCACATTCCCATGCCACTTGACTCGAGAGATATTGGTACCGGAATAGTTTCTTGTTCATTTTGTTTTGTGAAGTCTTTGATTATTATTGAAAATACAGTACCTACTACACTACGCTTTGTTTATAGTTACCTACCAGTACTACTAGTTACAATATGTTGACCCTATTGATAGAAACAGTTATAGTGACCCAATCAGGTTCCATCGAAAGTCTACTTAAGATTGAAAGTAAAAGTTGCACATCACTATGTAGGATTCATTTTTGAATATGCAAGAAAATGAAATCCAGAAAATCACAAATATGGTCTTAAAACTGCAATGTAAAGGGGGTTAGGGTCCATCTGCGCGGATTTACTTGGCCTGCGCGGATTCTCAGAGATTTTACTTTGGAAACGCTGTATGTGCAAAGGATCATGTTGTGGGGACTAAAAATGCTGACTCCTCACCAAACCCCGCGTTCATTCTGAACACAAATTGTTCTTTTGGAATGGATATTGCATTATATTTCGTGACAGAGTATTCCGTAAAGAGCTTATCGACAACACTTGAATTGTGATCACATGGATTATATTTTGGATTAGGATGTGGAGAAAATTTGGCACACACTTTTAAGTTTCCAAATCTACAATGAAAAGGAACAACTTCCACACTCACGTTTTTTTATGAAATTGGCTTGTCAGAATTTGGTGTCTCTTATGCTCTAGAATTGCTTTACTCTTAATTGCGTGTAGCTAAATTCAACATTCAATATCTAGGCCATTGATAAAATAGTGACTAGATACTGCGGCATATTTTCGACTGTTGGATTGTGTTAATTAAGTAGAAAATAATGCATAACGCATAGATTTGAAGTCATCATTTGCCATAATGCCCGACAGCCGAATGCTCAAGGCTATTATGACAAATAATGACCGAAGAAATCTATGCATTGTCTGTTATAAGTCATTACAGATCTCTTTAAAGTCTACACCAGGTAGATAATTTCCTCCAGGAAAATAAATACCTGCTTCGTGGAACTTATGAACCTGTGGACATAGAAAGATTTATAGCATCATGCATTGTGTTAATGATGTTGCCTAGAAAAGCATGCTGTGCAAGATTGACAGAAGATAAAACTTAGCAGGTTCACATGGGAATAGTTCTATATCATGTTACTAGTATAAGTTCGATAGGCTAGTTCTTTTAGGTTAGACATAGGACATATAGCGGGATTAGAGTCATTGAAATTGTTTTTAAATAGTTCAACGAACTTAAGTCAAATTGGATAATTTCCTATATATGACAGATGACAAAAAGCCATTATAGAAACTTCAGTCGTCGTACACAATTACATTACCGTCTCGCTATTCCCGCAATCTCATAGAATAAAGTGTTGTGCAAAAATAGAAATCGATTCTTGCACATCTGTTCTGTGTTAAATATAGTAGTCCCTATTTTTCCCTTGTATCTTCACAGTGTGGATTATGGTGTTGAACAGTTTGCATTGGCGCGTCCTCCTGGTATTTACAAGCACGACTATCTTGAAGAACTCTTCCATCGCTATGATGATGTCAGCGACACACCACCTGCACCTGAACTGCCAGATTGGTGTTTTGGTGAGTGCAATATTGGTGAAACCCAAGTTAGATTACTTACAATGTACATGAAGACTGTTTCTTACAGAGGACGACGAAGAGGAGGATGAGATTGAAGATGTCAATAACTCCGTTGTGGAATCAATAGAGAAGTCTGCGGAACCCCCTCACAAGAAAGCACGACTGATACGTGGTCCGGAAGGGAATCCTGTTGCTGCAAAGGTATGAGCCAATGACCCGCAAGGAAGTAACAGATTTATATTTTAAGCACGCCCATGCATATTTTTTGTTGACCTTATTCGGGTTTCGCATTTATTTGATCAGCAGTTTTTTTTATACCTGTGCATAAAGATTCCAAAATAATGATCGGAAGTACCATAATTATTAGGAAACTTGTGCGCGATGATCTTCGAATTCTTCGTGCAGAAATTCTACGAATTTGAAGGAATTGTAGCAATCGAAAAACTTCGATGGAATTCCCAGCAATCCGCAAGCGACGAACGACTTTTTCCTATATCTGTAAGGTACTAGGAATTCATTTTTGCCCATCTCATACGATGCGCTAAGCATTGCAGATAGCATCCGCTATTCGATACAGGCGTTGGGCCGCTTAGAAGCAGCAAGCGTGCTATCTGTTTGCTTGGTTCAATCTCGCGAGAGAAATGTACTAGACATTAAGAAGGATCTAGGGGAAGCCCGTGCTGATGAGATTTACCAGCTTCGAAAATTGAAGCACAACACTATTCTACATGCATATTTGCAAGTTTCAAGTCTTGTGAGTGTGACCAAATGATGATACGTATTTATAATGCGAATAGGGGAGCATTTTAGTATGTTTAATTTTATGTTACTGTTCATCAGAAGTCGGTGATTATTTCCCGGAAACTATGATTTTTCTGTAGTTCTTGATCTACCGAAATCCAGTGGTTCCGATTACAAAGTATACAGTAAGTGAACATCTTTATCGATGGCATTGCGACATTCTTCATAACCGAAATATGATGTATTATACTCATTGACATAATTAATGAAACAAACCATCATTGGCTTGAATTGAAGTTTGTTTCATTTTTTTCTCAGGTATGATGCAATATCTCGCTTTCTATGTATTACCATTCAACACATTAGAGAATGGAGAAAGATCTATGGTGGTCAAATTTCAAATTTTGATATCGATACAACTGTCACAATTGCTTTTACAAATTGAACATAAACGTGAACTGAAATCCAGCTTTTGTAAAATAAAATGACACACGATCAGTTTACCAGAGGTATGGCTATTGGAATGATTCGTTGCGGTAGAAGTTGTGCGAGTGTTGCCGAAGAGCTGCAACTATCGAGAGTCGTTGTTTGGAGGTGGTGATGTCGATAGAAAGCAGAAGATGTTACAAAGAAGAAGGGATCTGGTCGACCAAGAAAGTCTGCAGGAAGGACAGACGCGCGTCTAGTTTTAGATGCAAAGAGGAATAGATTTGTGTCAGTCCCAAAGCTAGTCGTACACTGGGAGAGTGTCTCAAACATAGACTATAGCGTTCGAACGGCTTACCGAAGATTGCGAGAAGCTGGAATTCAATCGCGACGACCAGCTGTCCTAATTCCATTGAGTTTTTAGCACCGCAGAAGACGAGTTGCCTGGTGTGATGCCCATCGCTCATGGAATGACCATCACTTGCAGAAAGTCTTGTGGACCGATGAATCGAGATTCACTCTGGATTTCAATGACGGTCGTGTCAGAGTGCATCGTCTTCCATGTGAACGCTTTGCCCTATGCTGTATTAAAGGACACGACAGATATGGTGGTGGAAGTGTTATGCTGTGGGGTGGCATTTGGCATGGCGGACGAACGACAGCAGTCATCATCAAAGGCACGTTGACTGGAGAGAGGTATCTCAATGAAATTGTGCTTCCTGTTGTTGCCCCAGTGGTCAGGGTGGAGGATCTCGTCTTCCAAGACGACAACGCAAGACCACATCGCTCCTCGGCTGTCGCTGCCACTGTTAGGAGATTGAACATTCAAACCCTTGACTGGCCTGCACGCTCACCTGATTTGTCACCCATTGAACAAGTATGGGACGAGCTTGGGCGGCGAGTGAGAGACCGCTATTCACTTCCACCAGTGTCCCTGAAGATTCTCTCTGAAAGACTGACAGAGCAGTGGCTTCTCCTTGAAACATCCTTCGTTCAGAAACTTTGTGAATCCATGCCATCTCGGATTACTGAATGTATTGGAGCTAGAGGGGGCACACGCGCTATTAAAGTTGAATCTGCTACATGCGTTGTTTTTCTGTGCTAGCGACTTGGTGGAGATTGACTAAATTGTCAAAGTATCATACATACATGCATATATACCAGTCAAAAATGAAAGAAGTTAAAGAAGTGAATGTTTCAAAAATTTTGTCAATGAGTACAGCGAAATCTTACTCTTATCAGCGAAATTAAACTTAGTCTTACCGTCTCAAAGTATTGAGATACAGATATTTTGTAATTAACTCTCACATGCACACATCAAAGGTTAGTTTTGTGTCTAATAAACATGCACTGGTAAATGGGTAAAATACAAATAATTTTCAATCTACGTGAGGCGTTCAATTACCTCCATTGCTTACTTTTCATGAATCTATGTGTTACTTTCATAAACGTCTAAGTAGTGTGCTGGACATGACTTTTCTTAAATGTGGTTATGTTCATGATTTTCGTCAAAAGAAGACCTCATAGTTTCAGTGCTTCAAAAGCAATGCGAGGGGTGTTCTTAAGCAGTTATTGAAAAAGAAATTTGTGTTAAACATAATGCACTTGCCCGACTCTTCGCGCTTCCACGCTTCCTTAGAGGGCAAGAAGCTAAAAAATCATGCAAATCCGTCAACAGAGCGCTTTGTGTCGTTATCCGGTGTGGTGGTTTGATTTCTGATTCGCTTTGTTGGTGCACAATGGTAAATATGCGCAGTAATGAAATCGACATAGATTGCTCGGCGTTTCGTCCGTTCTCTATTGTAGCGTACATGGAACTGAAAGAAATCACAACGTGGACAGTTATAAAGACCGTCATAACAAATACTCAGGCTGGCTGGCATTGCACACAAGATGCAGAGAATGATAGTAGGTACGTCACAATATCACGGATCAAATAGTGAAGTCTAAGTCAAACACGGAAAGTAACGCAAGCATAGGATGCGTAAATCAAAGTAAAAGTTAGGGAATTAAATAAGATTCAACACCATGACAAAAAATGATGATAACATTGTTAATTCAATTAAATAATACTGCTATTAAAGTACAATACAAAATTGAATAAAATGCAGTTACTGAGTAAAATTTGTAATACTGAAATCTGCAAGGAAAATGGAATAAAAAAGAAGTAAAAACAGAAGAAACAAAGGAAAGTTGGTATAAAAGAAATATCACAGAATATTAGACACGAAAATACTATCTTTCTGGACACATAAACTCGGCTTCAACCACTTTATGGCAACACCTTCGGAGTACTGAGAAGTAATGAGACCAGCACTTCTTTACAGATGTCAAGTTTTCTGTGGAGGCACTAGTTCTATGGGAACACTGCGTTAGTTGATCGAGGTTACGTCGCACTGTTGGCCAACCATTTGGGCAAATGTTCCTTGACACGAAGTCGTAAGGCCCTCGCACACTTCCCTATGAAGGTCGCTCCGCAACCACAAAGATAAGAATGAACCACATTGTTTTGGTAGCGAAGTGGAATGGGATCCTTTGCAGCATCCGAACACAAATTAGTAGTCTTGCAAGTAACACACAGTTGAACTTGGTAACTGCTTTGACGACAGACCGGGAGATCTGCTTTGACTGTTGGCCCTAGTAGGCGTTTCTTCACCCTAGGGACCTTGTCGGTTGCAGTTGAATGCTTCCGGATGAAGCAAAGATGTTCATGATCAGGATATTCTCCAAAACTGCTTCTTCTTCTGATAGGAATTGCGGTGAACAGATTCTCCGAACCCGATGAAGTAAGGTCCGAAATAGATTGACCTTGTATTTCTTTGGGCGAAATGACGAGAAATGCATGTACAACCCTGCACACCTGCATTCTGGTCAGTAACTGGTTGCCCGACTGCACAATACGAACGTCAAGGAAAGAGTCTCCATCATCCAGAGAGTAGACCAAACTATTGGTTTTTCTTGATTTTCAGGTATTGCCCCCTGAGGAAACGTGAAATTTTGAAGCCTTTGGAGTTTGCATAGTTTAACACGCACTTCTTAGTCAATAAACCCTTACAAAGACACCTCGCCGTACTATGGTTGGAATTTTTATTTCGTGCAAGCGCATGCAAATTATGTTCGGGTACAGATCGACATCCCCAATTATCTCTCACCTGAATCAAACCCGAAGATACTTGATTTATTATTGCGCGTGAAAGTGCAATATTAAGGTTAATGTAAACGTTTATATGAAATAATCATTATTTTCGCCTATTACAGTACAAAATGCCAACATCGCGCTCTATATCACGAGCGCAATTTTGACATCAAATCACAAAATTGGTTGTATACAAAAGCTGTGAACAGAATTTTCTAGCGTCTAAAAGTTATGTATCTCGAATTCACGTCGGTTCGGGTTGGCACATCTCTAGTGCAAATGCTGCCTAGTTAAATTATTTTTCGTGACTGAGAGAGGCTAAATATTTGCATTGCATTGCCTGAGTGTATGGACTGTGTGGAAAACACGCATGGCTTATGACGTAATTTGAAGTTCTACATGTATACCAGATTGTCATTTAGGTTGAAACTTGACCCTTGCTTGATTAATGACGCCTTGTGTGTAGCTGTCATCGATGTCCTTAATATCCGGATTTATCTCTCAAATTTGATTGTTAATGTCATGGTTGACTTAACTCTTTCACCCCGACAAGCCGCTTGCAAAATTTTATAAATCGACGGAATGCCGTTCCCAGAGGCTTCCAATATATATTGCCTCAAGATGCTCCCAGCGGTTCACTATCTTATCAAATGGACAGAATAGCGTTCCAAGCTGTTTCTTATCACTGCCTATTATTAGATGGAAGCCTAGCGGACACTTCACTCATGGTCACATGTCACTGATTGAAGAAATTATCAAAGTTATTGTAGATCATCATCCTGAAACCGAAACCACTTGACGGACCAAGGACGTCAGACCAAATTGAGCGCTACACAATAAAAAAACATCTAGTGCAACATACGAAGGATAATCGAAACCGTGTCTTTTGTAGGACACCTGCTAACCGATACCGCACTAACTTTATCTGTGGGGAATGTGTGGATAGTCCTCATTTGCATCCCAAGGACTATTTCAGAAAATATCATTCTAAGTTGTATATGCGTAGTTATTGCCACATGCTTTATACTTGTGTGAAAATATCATCAAATATCCTAGAATATATCGGTATTTTGATATGCATTTCAATTTTGATCCCGCTTGCTAGGTAGATACGAGAGAACTTTTTTCGTTTTTTGCAAAAATGAGTCCGTCCAAGCCTAATATTTGACCCCTGGTGAAAGAGTTAAATTCTGCACTACGTTGATGTAGCAATTATAATTTACTCTTCATTTCAACTTAAAATGCGTGCTCAATGCAGGTGATATTTAGAATTGCACATATTTCTGTGATTGAATTGCTCGATTGTAATCATAATCCAAATTCATAATCATTCACTGATGTAAATATCTTCTATAACTGATACATTTTTCACAGGAGCCAAAATTTATGGACGGGGTCAGTGGTGTTTTCCCAGTTCGGGATCAAGAGAAGATACGGGAAATCCAAGAGAAGGTAGCCGACTTCTGTGGATGGAGAAAGTGAGTTTCATCTTCTTTGAGATTGCCATTGCTCCTCAATAACAATCGCCTCACCATTAGGTCAGCGCATATATGCTAATGAAAGATCATTCATGCCTTCACATCATGGCATTCTATCAAGGTTGTCGGGCATAAACAGGGACATCTATGATTAATATAAGATATCTAAGGGACGTTCAACTCTCAGAGCATGTACTGGACTGGAGGCCAGTGACATTGGTAGACTTGATTAATGACGATAGTTTGTATCTGGATAAAACCATGGAACAAGTGGTAAACAATTCACTTTATAACTTTAAAATACATCAGAATCCAGCTGAACTGAGTGATGTACATGCTAATACGCCCGGCCCAGTCTTGCAGAGAAACTGTCGGAAGAATCTGTACAGTGTACATGTACACATACAACCATGTCATCAATGGTCAATTTCAAATAAATTGTGACTTCTATTTTCATTATTTTCCCCATTGCCTTATCTAAAACCTCTTCCTGTATAATAATTTGGACCACTGGTGGACTTTATTCGAGAACTCAAGAGCAATGAAGTGATATAACGTGTGATTTATTTCCGGCCTTGAATTACTCAACGAAAAACTCATTAAACGAAAATTAATGGCTATTTTTGTCAGTGATGTGCGAATGTTTTCATATTCACCGGCGAAATTTATGCGAATTTCGTAATCAGCTTCAATCTATCAATGCTGTGCCTGAATTGCCCATTATGGTAGTACTTTAAAATCGTTGAAAGTCACCAACCACAGCTTGGCTTGCTTTTTATTCAATATGATCTTCGCATTTTATGAATCACTAACATCATAATCACATTATATTTGTTCGTCGGAGTTTTGATTTTTTGATTTGAAGACCTCACAGGTGATGCTCCATAATCACAAGATATCTAATAAGAGATAGAAACATATTGACATCGACAACCATTCATTACAAGGACGCACACTCAGAAAGACAACACTGTTTGCACTTTTCCTCCAAAATCTTGATAAAGGATCTTCCGAATGAATGGATGTTCAAGCGATTCTTGCTTAAGTTTTAGCAGTTTCATTTGTTACACCAATCAAATTATTGTCAATTTTTGACGTTTCTATTATTTTCGTTCGTTTCTGATTGCATCATCGGTAGATTTCATTTAGATTTTAATCATGTATTTTACTTGTATAACACTGAATAAGGCATGGGACATATTGCTGCAATAATTGTAGTAGAAAATGAAATCATCACTGATCAGTCATCATTTAGTCAATGACCCAATTGAGCAAGGGATTAAAAATTATCCAGAAAGAGTCCACAATTCTCCAAACAAAACACTGCTGAATCGATTTTCGCAAGCAAATCTTTTTGCAATGAGTCTGCTAATTGCACAAAAAACATGTATAAAATGTTCAGACTCCACACCTAAGGCCATTAATGTTACTTGCCGTAGGTGAACAATTTCAATCACTGACAGTTGCTTATTCTTTTGGGAGTTTTGTGATTCTTAAGTCTCTTCTTGACTGGGTCCAGAATCTTCTTTCAACAGATTCCCTATGTGAATGCGCGTATTAGAGTATTGGGTTATTGTTTACAACTAGTTTTCACGGTTTTATCCAGATATGCATTAATCAAGTCTACCAAAGTCGCTAACCTCCAGTCCAGTACATGCTCTGGGAGTTGAACGTTCCTTAGATATCTTATATTAGTCATAGATGTCCCTGGCACAAATCGGAAATTTCCAATTTTTGCCCGCTAATTTTAATGCATTTTCAATGGAGCTACAACTTCCCATTTATGTCCTCCGCTTTTACATATCTATTCTAAACATAAACATTTCTGTGCTATTACTCGTTCAACGACATATATGGGCTACGTCATAATGTTTCTCAGGGTGGCGGCCGCGCCCGGTAATTTTGGCCATTTTTCAGTTTTCCCCGGGAATGATACTTTCACTCAAGTAAAAAAACTAAACAATCATAATTTCGAGCGCAAGTTTTGTCTGTCTCAGCCACGGTTCGCAAAACATTTTAGCAAGACGCATCAGTTTCATTCAAATTTAGCCCATTAGTGCCGATAACTTTTTTTTTTACTCAAAAATGCAATTATCTTTGCGAGCACTAGTTATATGAAGCACGTGAAGATCCAAAAAAATATTTCAATATATTTGCTTTTTATTACAACATATCCGCCATCGGAAACTAAGCAAACTCAAATTGCCACATCTTCGATGAAGATTCCAAGCATTTTGGATAGAAACATCTACAGTCCAAGAAAAAAATTGGTGCTACCATTTCTTACGTCTGATGGAACTCAACAACAATTCACATTTTTGTCCATGCGGTCCGTTCCGCCCATGAACTTATTATACATCTTTACGGTATTAGGAATATCTACGGTAATCTTTGTTTTGCTAGCGCGAGAGAATCGCTGATAAGTTCCTATTGGATGTATGGAATCACATGCTGATATGAAGGAAACTACCTTATTGTCTTTCTAATGTAAAATACAAAGATTATTTTTCAAATCTGTAGTATGAGCGCATGTACCTCCTTTCTCTTTGGCTACCTCTTTTTTCTTGCTAACTTGAGTCTTTTGATATGTGGTTTTCTGATTTGGTGCCTATGCCATCGTAGCCTCTCCTCTGCAGGTCGAGTAAAAGATCCACATTCGAAAAAGGATTGTCAAAATAGGAGCAGTAACTGAGGTCTGGATAAAGAAAATTATCGAAGAAGTGTAGTAAAGGTGCAGAATGTTTTCCTACTAGACTGCCATAACTCCATGTGTTTTGTCGTGAAAGAAAATACTTGCCTTGATATATATCAAAACTCACTAGATGACCTGTTGCAGTGCTAAGTCATCATGCTTTATACCCCAACCATGTGGGCTTGCCACAAATATATTGTTTACTCCCGTAGGAATCATAATGCCAAATCATGTCTTCATCCCAATCCATGAGTCTCTCAGGTACAATGTGTCCGAAAATTTGCATTCAGTCGTGTGTTAGTGGTCTCAGTTTGAAATTTTCTCACTTTTATCAATTTCATAATTATTGGCAAAATGAATAGCTCCTATTATTCGTTCAAAACGATCTCGTCATATACTCGAAGAGACTAAGTGATGTCCAGCATCAGCTGAATCTTCTTGGTCGTTCTTCGTACGGAATGGAAGTTAAGCCATGAATATTCCGAGTCAAGCGCCGTTGCACACGTTCAATCAGAATAATGTCTTTGGATAAGAATGGATTCCAAACTGGGACGGCATAGGTGTGGACGAACTAGGGAGGTGTAAAGCCTCATAAGCACGTTAGGGTCTCTTGACATGAAAGTCAAGATTTTGGTCAAGAAAGTTGGCTTTCTTGACACAAAGGTGGTCTGCCGTGAGAATTTGAGATTCTTCGACATGTGCATTCCAAGGTCTTAAACGCACTCAGACCGCTGGATTGTGTCTCTTTCCATCTTGTAGTGAGAGTCAGGATTGTGATGTCCAAATGAGATAATTGAACATTTCTCTGAATTCAAATGCAGTTGCCATTCCTTTGACCAGATGGCCACCGCGTTGAGATCAGATTGCAGTAGCTGGGCTGATTTTTCCGGATGAGAGCGCTTAATTTCAATGTTCATTTTGATGCCATCTGCGCAGTTAAGGACGGTAGAATTCGCTACTGTGCATAATAAACATGAAACTTAAGTAATCAGTTCCATAAAGACATTTATACAAGACGGAAGATAGTCCTATTCATTGAAGATTTAGGGACATAAAAGGCGTTTGTACACAACACAATTATTTTTTGTCGACATTTCTCCACACTTTGATCCAAGTAGGTATTACTCACAATATCATTGGAACGACTATATCGTCGGAAAGAAGTGCCGTTTTCAAGATTTTTGTGTTCAGTATGAAATTGGGTTAGAACAAGACGACGGTATTCCTTAGTCCACAGCATTTTGTACTCTGTCCACTAAAATATTCTTTGCCACCTTTGGCGCCGTTGAGATGTGCAATGGCTATGAATTGAAACCCGATCCCGACCACCCGCCACACGAACCAATTTTGAACCCAACCCGAAAATTTTAACGAGCATAACTATTATATTATATCAAGATCATTACGAAAAATTATTTCAATCGCTGAGAATGTATTTCCCAGTATTTAGGCTTGAGTCTTTGTGAAAAAAACTACTAAATGAGAAGGAAATTGCTCTTTTTCACAATGACAATCTTTAGGCCTATACATTGTTTTCCATTTGTGGAATGATAGGGCCTATTACGTGATAGTATCCTAAAGCTTGTGAAGTGTGAATATCACACATTGCTGGAATATATTGAATTCAGGGTGGCGACCGAGCCCGGGAATCCAAAGCACACATTTTCTGGATGACGGTTACCACGCGCCCATTGTTTGTATGCAAATTGATAAAAAAAGTGATGACAATTAGGAATTCTTCTGGCGTTAACGGTCTTCGTCCATTGTGGCAGTCTTCCTGGCTTCTCTTGTCGATGCTTCTGGATAAGTTGGTGTTATCTTCCTTTTGTATTAACATGTGGATTTTGATATCCTGACTTTCTCTCATGGCATAAATACGCTGCAGTTCATAATGTAGCGCTCCAAAATGCGATTTGTTGCTTCAACTTAACATGTTAGAAAATTGAAGTTTGAAAAATCGGCTACGTGGAACTTCATAGAATTTTATGAATCATTTAGATTCCATAAGTAGCTCACGGCTGCAGTAGATGTTTACAATATTAAGAATCACCGCTCACAAAATTCAAAAATTTTGAAACTGAGTACGACAGTCAAATATCGTTCACGTCATAATTTGGTGTTGAAATTCTAAGCGGAAGGTATGATAAAAGTAGTTTAAAGCAGAATAATGATTTTTTGACGTCACTTTACTCCCCCATACAGGGGGCTAGGACGGTGCTGACACAGTCAGACTTTAGTCTGGAGCGTTGTGATCGTTTAGTCTGGATGGCCTTCCTGCCGACTTTCAATGACACTTTCGGGGCTCAACTTCTGGACCAGAAGATCACTAGGCCAAGCACTTAACTATTGTGCCACGGACACCACGCACATTGGTGTTTTGAAAGTAATTTAAAGCAGTGTCCGGATAATTTTTGAGCGTTGTAGTTGGAATAGAGTATCTTGTCTTAATAAAAAAAATGGCGTGGAAATTCGATGAAATAGCTCGGGAATCGCCCGTGAATTTGAAGCTTGAAATCTGGCCGCCACCCTGGTTTCCTAATCCATGATAGTTCAGGTATGTATAGAAATTATGGTTGCCTGTCGTCGGGCATTAATTCGACGACATCCTCGTGCGCTACGCGCCTTTGGACAACGATATCGCTCCTCTTACTGAAAAGTTGACTTTTTAATCTTCATGAAAATAATTATTAATCTATCACTTTTTCAAAATGCTGATTGTGTTTTTTTTAATTGATGATAATTTGTGCAATTCTCATCAAAATTATATTAATACTTTAAAAGTCTAAATGAATGATAAAATACTGACAAGCCTACACTGCTTTTTGAACTTCGAAAACTCATAAATTAGAATTCTAAACAATTTCATTAAAGTTCACAACCGTCGTAGCAGCCACTTTTATTGAACCGTTCGGGATCAATGCAACTGACTAGCTGAATTCAAGCGTTTACGTTGAAGCTTGCTCTTGATTGAACAAGATGATTGTGTTATCTCATATCTAGTTGTCTGATTTCGTTAGGGCTTGTACATTATTTGTCTGAATCTTCACGTGAGGAAGTATGTTGCAAGGCAAACCAATGTTTCACTGAACAGGCATCACAGTTCAGTTTGCCAACAGCATACGGTGAGAGACTAGAGCTTGGCTTTTTAACTCAGTCGCCAAGGTGATACTCAACAAATAATTTCTCAAAAATTGTACACTACTGATGGATTAGAGCATCATTGCTTGTTGTGATAGAGTAATTAAAACTGTGCCCGTTTTGCGAGTACCGCACGAAAGCATATTAGTCAATAAGGTTGATCTCGTCTACAAAGCGTTTTGTCCTAAACATTGTTGGAATGATTGTCGAAAAAGAATGTCAGTTTTAATGGATGAAAAATTAAAAAAGAGCTTACTGAAAACTTAGTTTTTAACCAGATTTAAAATTTCATGTTTTTACTGTTGCAAGCCTAGGGAATGCAGGGTTGCCATACGTCCGGATTGTCCGGATTTGTTGACAGAATCTGCTGAAGTCCGGATTTTTTGTCAAAACCATCAAATTTCCGGATTTTTATCGAATCCATACTAATGTTCGTCAGTTATTTCTTTACCCGTTTAAAATTATTCAACTACTTGCTTTGGACTAAAGCTGATTCATCCGTATCATTTTTGCAAACTGCTTTTTTCACAGACTAATAGGGTCCAATTTGGGTAATTTTATACATGCACTATGCTGTTGTCATAACAGTTTACTTCTTGGATTTGCATAAATATATATTGACTTGTCAATGTGTTTGCAAATTGTATTGTATAGAAGAATTCATTCTACCGTAACTGTTCTTCAGAGGCAGCGCGGCCAGAACAATGAAGCTCGGATTTGCATGTTTGTTCACACTTTGCCCAGATGAGACGAACAATTCATCTGGGTACAAGCAGCTCGATTTGACTGCAATTTTCTGGTGCTCCAATCAGCAAAGAATCCGTGTAGAATTCCTGACCTCGATTTACATGAAAATAGACCGGAAAGATGTGATTGAGGCTCTTGCAGGAAACCGAGCGCCACCCAAACTTTGTAGTGCTGAGATAATTCATGCTGAAGTAATGAATTTTCTGAAAACCGTGAACATCTCAGCCAAAAACGTACTTGCCATCAACCGCGACGGGCCGCATGTTATGACAGCCTTCATGAAACTGTTCACATCTTCTAATCCAGATGTTATAGACTTTGGTTCTAGCAAGCTACATACATTGCACAACTGCGTGGGAAAAGCTATGGGCAAACTGAAATTCAATGTGCTTCAATTTGCACTCGACATGAAGTATTTCTTCAAAGGGCAAGCTGTCAGATCCGAAGAATTCGCTGCTCTGCGAGACGAGCTGGATTTACCGAACTTGAAACTAATTGATCATAGTGGGACGAGGTTTTTGACCTTACTTCATTTTGTGAATCGAGTTCTCACGCTCCTTGATGCGCTTCGAACCTATTTCGTCCACTATTTGCCCAAAAAAGGATTGGCAGATTTGGCAAAGAATGATTGGTATGAGCGACTTCGCAGCGCATTTGCATCAAAGAAGACAGACATCTACCTCCTTTTTCTATCGGAAGCACTTCCCCTATTTCAAGAAATGCAATTATTTTTACAGAGAGACGATCCCATTGGGCCGGAGTATTTGTATAGAATTTGTGGTATGATGGCTTCTCTAGGCGGACGATTTTTGCTGCCTTCTGTCTGTGAAGACATCGTCGTGTCGAAGATTTCAACATCAAGCACGGCCTCTGAAAATCACTCATCAGACGTTGACATTGGCCACCGAACCGAACGTTTATGTCTGAAAAAGTTGAAGTCTGCCGAAATGACCCATTTCAAACTCGAAGCGAAGGCTTTTTATTTGGAGGCTTTCCGCGCAACCATGAGCAATCTCAAACTTGATCAAAAAGAACACATGCGTTTGTGGCGAAAGTTGACATTGCTGTGTCCGCAAAACCGCACGTTTCAGTCGGATAAGAACAAGACAGCAAAATTGAAAAACTTGACGTTTCTTGCAGGTCTCATTCCCACAATAAAAGTTGATGACATGCAACCATTAATCGAGGAATGGAAACAGCTGGCAATCAACAATGATATTCAGCCACTCAAAGAAGAACGGCTAGATGCTTATTGGAGCAAGATATTCGAAAAGCACAAATATCCGCTGATCAAAGTTCTTGTGCAGGCATTGCTTTGTATTCAGCCACACAATGCTGCTGAGGAAAGAGGATTTAGTGTAAATGCAGCTGTAGTCACAAAGGAGAGAAATCGTCTCCAACCCGAAACTCTGAACGGTATCCGGCGAGTGCGATCTCACTTGAAAAATATCGATGGATTACAACATTTTTCAGTAACTCAGTCCCTCATCGACTTAGCTCGAAGCTCATCCCGGCGATACTTCTAATCATATGAGCACGATAGTGCTAGTGATGATGAAGAATCATGAACGTAAATTTTTAGACTATTTAAAGAATTGTTTTTGCCAAAGAAGAATTTTTTATCGGATTGTTTTTATGGACAGATTTCAGTGAGCTAGATTGTTTATACTTGACGTGTTTTTATTGATTGTGATCATTTGTCTATCAGTGATGTATTCTTATATAGACTTGTTTTCTGGTAACGCAATCACAGATGCAACGTTGTATTCTTTATAGATTTGTTGATTCATAACCCAACCATAGGCGCACTGATGTACTTTTATGAAGATTTGTTTTTCTGGTAGCGCAAACATAGGCGCACTGATGTATTTGTATATAGATTTGTTTTTCTGGTAGCGCAATCATAGGCGCACTGATGTACTTTTATAAAGATTTGTTTTTCTGGCAATCATAGATACACGGCTGTATTCTTTATAGATCTGTTGATTCTTAACACAATCATAGGCGCACTAATGTATATTTTTATAGATTTGTTGATTCAATCATATAACGAAATCATAGACGCGCTGATCAATTTTTATATAGCTTTGTACTGCCTATATTTGTTAAAAGGATTTGTGAAATATTCTCAAGGCTTCTGAGATTTATTGATGTATTTGTTAACTGAATATATTGCGGGTTCATAAAAGCTGCGATTTTTCATTCAAAATCACCTGTCATTTATGAATGACGAGGAAAAGAGATACGCATGATATTGATGACAATCTTACGCATAATGATTATTTTCCATTCACAGTTAAGTATAGAAGGCAATTGATGTTTATATTTACTCTGATGATATAACATTAGAGCGTCCGGATTTTTTTCTGGACGAGTTTGGCAACCCTGGGAATGGTAGTGATTAGATGCTGTCATAAATTCAAATTGTCATTTCAGACGATCAGTTTTCGCTGGTAGTCAGCCTGTATCCATGGATCAGCAGAATATTCACAAATTAACCAAGACTGAGTACATGGTGAGCTGGAAAGCTGATGGCACAAGGTAAATATCAGCAGTCTACTCATGTGTCAGTTTGAGTGTTTACTCGCTGTCTGTCTTGCAGATATCTGATGTGTTGTTTTGGAGAGGGTGAAGTCTACTTTCTTGACAGAGATAATTCTGTATATAATGCGCCTTCAATTCGTTTCGTCCATCGGAAAGAATTATCACAGCATTTGACTGAGGTTCTTGTCGATGGGGTAAGTAGAAGCACATCAGATTAAAGTCTCAGATCTGTTTTTGAAAAGAATGACCATCAATTAAATCTGAGAAAAAGCCTTGAATTTGGGCATCAAACTCTGGACGATAGACAAAAGTTGTTTTTCGATGCGTTATAACCATGATTGCCAGCGTAGGTCCACTGGCATATTTTCAAGTGATTGTAGATTACAAGGTAGATTCACCTGTGTGTGGGTTAATATAGAGCGGACATAATCCTATCCTAGCCATTGCATACAATGGTAGCAAGTTATAGAAGTTGACATAGATATTCGTCTCTCTTTGGCGTGTGTTTGGCTAAGCGTGAGCATTGCGGAAATAGCTTTTCTCAGAGAACCCACGAACTTCAATGGTCAAATTGCAGACAGGCCTGTCAAGTGAACGTACACATCTTTAACTCAATTTTTCTTAGTGATAAATTCGTCAAATGGAAATTTTATTGACACCATTCGACTTTTCACCATCTAAACTTACTGATTGAACGTTTGTTGTGGTACCAAGCCGCTCGAGATTTGTTCTGGCCGGGACAATCAGTATTGAGAGAGTGACGCCACACACACACACACACGCGTTTTTCATGTTTATTAGAGCTCTTGCATTTTTGTCGAACATATCAATTCTATGATACTATTCTTCTTTCACATTAAAAAAAATGGCCCTTCAAATCAGTGGAAATGGAGTTATGAGATACCAGTGCACCTAAACATACTCGCAGTTGAATATTTATGAATTGAGAGAGTTGAGCGATGCTCTTACAATCACCAAAAAAAGTGTGATTCCGTACATAATGAAATATGAGAAGGTTGAATTTGTTATTGTGCTGTCAGCATTAGCTGAAATTATCCTTCTGTTATGTCTCCGTATCATTATCTATTTCAAGCGAAAATTTCATTGTGAATTCATTCGAAACCCGGAATTTAGCGCTGCAGGAAATTTAACCTGGATTGCGATGATCAGGTGAAAAAAAGAAAAAATGCCTCCTTGCCAAGTTGACCTCTTAGTTTGAAAGCCTCAAGTACCTACTAATCTTCAGCGCTTAAATCAACTACATATACTGTGGCCAACCTTGAAAATTCATAAGGCTGATAAATATGAGTGATGATAAATTTTGCATTTTTCTAATTGACAGGGAGATTATTGTTGATTTAATCACTTCCTCTTCCAATTTGACGATAATTCAATAGATTGACATTTCACAAAATATGGAATAGGAATAGGATTGCCACAATGGAGAAGACGATATTGATTTCTTTAAATATTTTAGTTAAATACTAAAAGCTGCACCTACATGTATTTTGCAGTGCTTATATGAAGACAAATATGAAAGAGCGAATTGTTAAACAACAAAGCAAATTATTTTGACATACACTATTTACATACTACGTTAATTTCCTCTGGCATTCATTAAATACTGCTTTTTAAAACACTGCTGACATTTCGTCTAAGCTACCAGTAATTATATGGAAGTGATGCTTTTTGAAAACGAATTGTAAATGTAAATATGAAAATTACCACACTTGTCAATAAATTTATTCCAAAAATAAGAAGTCACGACGTTTCGGATGATGCTACAGCCATTATCAAGTGGCTGATCAAGCTGAACAACATTGAATTTGAAGGTGACAGACGGAATATGATGCGATGCCTCAGAAAGCTACAAGATGTTCTCAAAGGGGTACCGATCAACGGGCAATCTATCTAAGTTACTTCAGCATTGTTGGAAGTTACAGATGAACAGAGAAACGAAGCAGTGAAAGATTTAGAATGCGTTCAAAGGAAATTAATGACTATTAACAACGGAAAGAGCAAATTGATCGAGGAAGTCGCTACAGGAAAAAGGAAGACATCTTTTGAATCAATCTGCACAAAAAAATTAGAATGAACTAGAAATGATGTGTTTTGACATTTTCACTGACATTACCATGCTTATTTCGTTACATTGGGAACCGCTGCTGCAGGTGCAACGAGTTTCAGAAGTGTAAGAATGACATACACGCAGTCTCTTGCTTATAACTTGCAACTCCGTTTCTTAAACATTCCTTAATTTTTTTAAAGTAAATCAATGCATATACATACTGAATGTATTAGTTGTATTTATTTCTCCAATCAGTTTGTTGTCCACTCTTTTGTAGAATATTTAGAAACATTTGTGCTAATTTTGAGTAACCGAGGAAATGGAGACAATGCCATGATCCACTGATCTTTATAATTTTATAGGATCTACCTGTTTGCTTAATATTGTAGACTGATATTACTCAAAACAAGCTTGTTGTACTTACCAGTCGAATCAATCAGTTTATTCTTCTTTTGATATTTTTAGCGGATCTTGTTACATCAGTAATTTATTACTTTTTCAACATTTCTTATAAACGCTTCTATTAAAGTAGTTATTTTTCTGTGTCCAATGAGATTTCTAGCGGATTTCGCTACTATGTAATCAAGATTTTGCTGGTTTATAATCATGTTTTGATAAAAATAAGAAGAAAGACTTAATATTTCGACCATCTGACGTGTCTATCGTCAGAAATCTATTTACTCTGTAATTCTTGCATGAGATTCAAATTACAAAAACATAAAACGATAATGAGCTATAGAACGCATGCAATCCTAGCTACAGCCTACTATCGTTTTTATGTTTTGTAATTTGAATCTCATGCGGGAATTAGAGACCAAATAGATTTCCGACGATGACCACTTCAGATGGTCGAAATATTAAGTTTGCCTTCTTATTTTATCAATAATTACAATTAGAAAATTATTTACAGTCATGCTTCCATTTATGTATTTTTGTTTTTACATGCATTCATAAAATGTTTTGAAAATTGTTAATTGGCAATGATGAGATATTTTTGTTAAAATCAGGGATGCATTTTTAACATCCTTTTGATCTCCCATAATAATAATTCAAAGACCAGTTCAACTCAAGTTTTGTTTCTTCACGATGAAGTATTTTTTAAAGCTCAAGATACACAATCATTCAGCATTGCATATGTACATTGTACAATCTACATTTACTTTAAATGTAATGATGGATGGACTTACATTTGCACCCTGATTGTAGTGGATCGGGATGGCTGTTGGGGTGTAGGGAGGCCATCCGTAAATTCCAATTTGTCTCTCTGTATTTCTGTATTTTTCTCTTTCTCTCTGTGTTTTCACCTCTGAGGAAGATCGACAGACTGAAATATAATCGGAGCCTGCAATGCTGTTGATATGAAGTATTTCTTTTGCTGGAGTAGAAGTGTTACACTCGTCTGTCGAATAGACGACGATTATCTTTAAATCGATTAAGTCATGATGTGTCATTTACGCATTTACAAACTTATAATTAGTCGTTAGAACTTCTTAACTTAATACCTAAGTGCTATTCTATTTTGACACAACATTGTACAACATAGTTTTGCAGTTCATATAGTTGTTTAATTTGTTGAGTATTTTATGACTTAGTATGTGTTCCTATATTTTCCCATTTTTTCACACTAAAATTTCTTATTTTCGGCACAATGGCTCACTTGACACCCTGCGCATGTAATCTGGGATATCATTTTCCTGTAAAGATGCGATAGATTTATCTTGAGGATAATTATGAATCTCTTTTATTGTTGATTTCTAGATTTCGTGAATCAGAAATCTCGCATTCACGACTGTCTTCGGCTTAGTCTCTAAGTGAGACAACAAAGATAACAAGCTTCGGAAAATGTCGTCTCAAGGTGCGGCAAGTATAGCAATTATTCGCAGCCGGCAAATTCAAGTTGTTGTTCTTCGGTGAGATCGTGACGTCACGCCCACCCAAATTCTGGTGCGATGTCAAGGCCGTGTTTATCCAAGACATCCGTACTACCACACATTCGTCCAATATCAGACAGAATCTATTAAGCAGCAGTACCTATTTTGACACTTGATCTTCATACATGCGATGAACCTGCATGTACTCGAGAAATTTGATAAATGACATAAGATTTTAGATATCAACGCTTCTGGTCGTTAACGTTAATCATTAACGATATTATTCAATAGCTACTTTAATTGTCTAAATGAAATATCTATCGATTCCACACTTTTTATTGCTTAAGAATCTTTAACTAGATGTCCTGGTTACCTCACCACAAAATAACAATTCAGATCACGAGGATCCTGTAATCTATTCATACGTCAGATCAAGAGATGGAAAGCAAAATTGATACAAGCAGTAGAACATTGAATAGTCCGGTTTTTTAGCAAATTTTCAAATTTCATGTATAAAAAAGGCTTGAGGTCTCTTGTGGTTTGACTTCTTTTGATGAAAGGGACTTGTAGTGTTATGTTACTGTGCTCATGAGAAATCAGCTTGAATAGCCATGAATCTATACCATAAGCAAATGCGCTTCATCGTAATCCTCGTAAATTGAATCGATTACTAATAAGAAGAAACATTAATCAATTAACAAAATTGCTATGTCTGAAGAAAAACTATGATGTCAATTTGAACCGAATATTGTCATACATTGAGTGAGTTGGAAACTGGTCTGTGTGATGACACTCCGAACAGGGCGTTTCTAAACTATCCTTCCTACTACAACCTTGTACTCTTCTGCGTATTGAGTACATAATATCCACATCATCCACATGTTCACACCTCCATCTATAATTCTCAAATAGTTGTCTCAACTGTTCAGCCAAACTCTCAAGTAATCTCCGTCAAAACCCCAAGGAATCGCAGACGTTTTGAGGAAGAGAGGGTTTTGCATTCGTCCGGATAATCGTGAACCGCGAAGGGCTCCAAGATTTTCGGAATCTGAAATCATTTCATGCCCGGGTGTGAAATTCTTCATATCTTGCACTTTTCTGGTATTGATTCGAATTTATTGCCATATTATCTATCACCTAATTAAATCACTCTTGCATCACTCTATATTAGATTATTGAATTTATTCCGTCATAACCACCATATTAAATCACAGTTAAAAGCACCTCTATTACACCTGACACCATTAACAGCTCACAATCCTCACAACTTGAGACTTATGGGCTGCATCCGTCAAGATCGGTCCCAGAAACAGTGGAGAGGGTCAGCATCACCGCCGCTATCATTCTGTCTGGAAATGCGATACTTTGAATATGGCTAATTACATTGTATTGATGGCAGATTAAAGCTTTATCATTTATTTCTGGTAGGTAGGTACTGAAGTTACATTCTTCCTGTACATACATGTAGTTCATTCTTCGCTTCAAATATCATTCCAGTCTATTCGATTAACGCACAACTGCATTTGATCTTTACAATTACGGGTAGAAATCTTAGATTGTTATATTTACGCCTTGATTATTATTTCCTCAACTAATCTAAAAGAACTAATCTAATAATACTAATCTAATTTCTCGTTTGACTTCGTGGCTTCTTTTTATTATTCATTTCTAACAAGAGAAGGTTCGTAGTCGAGCAGCAGGTCCTGATCAAAACCAAGTATGCTGTGCATTATTATGTTACAGCTAGAAAGCTGTGGCAAATTGGTCAGGATTATGGGCATGTCTCAGGCGTGTTTGTACGTCATGGATATTTGTTTGGGGACAAGTCTAATCTTAACTGAACTTTGATATCATGCATCTATCCTATCAAATTTGATCAGTTCCAATACATTGTCAGTGGTTCATACCAATTATGACTCTATTTATTGCTTTATGTTCAAAAAATTTTCACTTTCAGGAGATGGTGATCGATAAGTGTGATGGACAATCCTACCCAAGATTCCTTATCTACGATATCATCAGGTTCGAAAATAATGAAGTAGGGAAATGTGACTTTCATAGACGAGGGATATGCATTGATCGAGAACTCATAAGTCCTCGTCAACAGCTGATGCGTGAGGGGCGTCTGGATCGAACTAAAGAGCCATTCAGTATTCGACAGAAGCACTTCTGGCCTCTCAACACCATCAGAAAGATCCTGGACGGTGAATTCGCACGGCAGATGTCCCATGAAGTTGATGGACTAATTTTCCAACCAGCAGGTCAAGCAGATGTCTATCAGTGTGGTAGTTATCCTTGGCTGCTTAAGTGGAAGCCTCCTGAACTTAATTCCATCGATTTCCAACTCAAGTTGAAGACAGAAACAATGGAGGGCTGTCTTCCCGAGACCCGAGGATATCTCATGGTTGGTGGACTGGACAAGCCGTTTTCGTGGATAATAGTTAAGAGGCGAGAGATGCAGAAGTATGACAATAAAATCATTGAGTGCAGCTTTAATATGAAGGAAGGCCGCTGGCAGTTCATGCGCCAACGTGAGGATAAGTCTTATCCTAACCATGTCAGTGTCGCTGAAGCGATTGTGGAGAGTATCAAAAACCCCGTGACCAAAGATTATCTCTACAATTTTATTGATACGTATTGCAAGCCCCCTGTGCAACTATTTAAGGCTCCGGAGCCTCCGGGCCCTCCCAGGCATAAACCGAGTGGCAGACAAGCCACACATATCCCATATCAAAAATGAATGGGGTAGGTATTAATTGAGTTGTTCTTGGAATTTCTAATCATTATGTTAAGATGGCAAGTGTTATTCTAATATTATTTATTCTGTTCTCAGATTACACTCAAAAAAACTTTTATTATTAAATCATTATAGATTCTCTGCTTCTGATGATGGCCTAAAAGGAGGCCAAAATAAATAAAGCAAGTAAAATAATTGCCATAATTGATACTTGATTACCCAACTAAAGCTTACTCTGAAAATTAGATGATTAAATCGCATTTTGCACAATCGAACTTACCATCATTTATGCTCTGTAGCAAAGTGATTCGTGTAGCTTTCTGGTCCAGAAAGCAGTTTTTGCAAGTGTTTATTAATTAATTAATGCATCTTCCGCATTAGTGAATAGCTTCATTTGGTTAATATTCAGTTAAGGCACTTCACTCCTAATTTTGTCTAGTTTTGTGTAGGTTATCACTCTCCTTGCATGGAATTTAAATCAAGTTAAGAGAATCAATGTAAAACACAGCTTGAAATTGTCATTGGTAAATCCTCTTTATCATGATGCACATGGAAGTCTGCATCACGACTGTGAAATTCATGGTTGCTGTTTGATATGACGATATTGAAGTCTTACCCTTACACACTTATGACACGTCGGTTTAGAGAGAGATATGAAATAGATGAGTCATCATACTCACATTGATAGTACTTTCTATTTATGGAAGTGTGAATCCTTCAGTATTTTGTGATGTTAAGCTTGCTGAAAAACGATCTTGAGAAGCGTGTTTTTACGATAAATAACATTTTGTCACGGATCATAGTGAAGTTAAAAAAATCTATTGTCTCTAATATAGCGGAAGAGTTAGCATCACATTTAATAATTGAAGTTTTATGTTAAGCTTCAACAGTGCAACATGGCCAATATTTTATATCATAGGAAATTATCGGAAATATTGGTCGTGGAATGAATTGTTTACTGTAGAAAATTATCAGATCGCATCAATTCCTACTTGAGCCATTTGAAGATGTACTAATCTCTTAAATTTTATGGAAGTTCCAAGAACAGCTATGATTGTGTACGTATTCGTGCCATCGATGCATTTCTGGTCAATGATGTTGTTACTGAGGTTGTGTCGAGTTTTGTAAATTGGTTTGAAAATACTGTGAAGACAGTTTTAGCTTATCGAGATTTCCCAATCACCTTTTGACTTTCCTGGTCCGATATTCATGTCCTGTATCACCATAAACCGTGCTAGCAATGTTTGTTTTTGCTCTTCGTGAAAGCTATGTAGATGGCTCATTCAGATTAGCTTGTCATTGATGAATTGCCGTAATACAGTAGCTTGTTGAATGAATCATGCATATCGGTTTTGTAATTAAATGGTGCAGATTTCCGTGAAAGAAATTTGTCGCATTTGAAGTGAGTGGCAATTGTATCTATTGCGGATTCACTTCGTCTTTTTGATACGCGAATTCAAGATAAACGAAAGTCGTTTATTTCTGCAATGCTCTATTGCTGGCAGTAATTAGCTGATCAGTGCATTGCCTGCAGTTAGTTATACATGTATCCGCATATCGTCATATGCTTTAAACCCTTGAAAATGCCGAACTCATAACAATGATCAAAAATGCCTATATTTCTATCTTTTGTGATTGTGCGAATTTAACCAAACGAATGATGCATGTTCATCAAAAGACAAATAAGGAAAGTAACAGCTTTTAGCAATATTAATAATTATAAATATATGTTTAAATAGGCCCTGTTCAAAATCTGTATCATATGTAAAGGTAGCATATCTTAATTCTTCATGTCCATCTTGCTAAAACAGCCTAAACCGGTATCCGATGATCACCAATAGCAAGTTATCATATCATTGAAATCATACCAGATAAGGTATGTTGTGTATGAAAAGCTGGTCAACGTCGGCAACTTACTATGACGCAAGCCCATATTGAGAGGCTAAGGGCCTATAACCAGGGATCGCAATTTTCCGGGTTTTTTGCGAAATTAGTCTAATGTAAATATTTCAAATTTATGCATTCAACCTTTGGTTTTTCCAGATTTTTCGTGGGTGAATTGCAATCCCTGGGCCTAACCGTTCCTCTATTTCAATGTACGATAGTTACGAGGAAAATTACGTATATAAGATTTCATTTAATCTCGTAGAGCCCAAAGGGTCACTGTGAGTGTGACTCATAAAAGTGATGCTGTTGTATGGTAAAAATCTCCACCAAACCCTTGATGACGATCTTGGCAGTCATATAATTTCAAAAAAAAATTGAATGAACTTTCGATCTAGCTCATTTTAAATCGTTCAGAAAAATGTATGCGTCAGATTTTACAATTTGCTTTTAGGTTGTGTTGCCATTTCGTAATAGACTTGGAAGCCAGGTTTTCTGGGCCAGTCTGTAACCGTGATTTAGCCTTAGGCTCGTGATATGCCACGCGTAATTACGGAACACCCCAAACATACGTGGTTATAACGACATTCTATTCTTCTACCCGCGTACACGCACTGCACTAAGAGTCGGAAATCACTTGATGATGTTAAAACATGGGGAATTGAATACGCGCGGGCGAGCGTTTATAGTTTGTGCGTTGTCTACGTTGCCGCTTGAACCACGGATGAACCGCTAAGCAGGTTCTGTCTTCCCTGAGCATGAAATTGAGGTCCTCACATGTCTAGCCTCTGATACATGAGACGCAAAGTCTATATAACAGGACTGCCAACTATACACTCAACAGATGTTGCAGCAATGTCCCGCTTGTGTGCGCAATGTCTGTTTAGGGTCATGTGTAATTACGCGTGGCATGTCACCTAGTGGCTAGCCTAGTCGAGCTGTCAGATAAGAAAAATCGGCCGCTTTCCCCACGCTTGCCATTTTATATAAGTTTGATTCCCCCAATTTACTGATCGACCCTATAAAACAAGGAACCCCATTAGAATCTCATTGATGTCCACAATTAAGCAGCTGTCTTAGAGCCGCGATGATGCAGATTGCAGCATTAGCATATTTAGCCAAATTGCATCGAGTCAGACGAGCCCCTTATGTGAATCGAATTTTATTGAAGCCGTTAGTTCAATCGGTTCTACTGAAGACACGTAATAAATCTATTCTTGAACTAAGAACTACACAGATCCAAATACAGCATAACTGATGCACAATACGCAGTCAGACTTTAATTGTTGGAGACATTTGACTGGCTAGAGCATGTCTTAAGGAAATCAGTCAAAGCACACGCTTGATAGATTTGATTGATCTAGTTAAAAGGAGACATTCTATATTTCCTGAAAATGTGAGAGCCCTGGATAGACCCCACATTTATAAAAGAGAAAACACTTGGTCATTGATAAGGATCAATTTAGTATTCAGCAAGATGTAAACAAATCTTTTAAATGCCACTAGAGATTAATCGAAACGCAAATCTTGCGCTTTTCAATCGCGATACAGTTCTTGGTTAACAATGAAGTGACTCAGCTTTGCACATTATTTTCTCTGATTACAACTAGACAGATCGACAATTCTAACCATGCACACAAAACTTCAAACACACATTCAACAATTCATCCACTAAAACAATATGTTTAATCTCTTCACAAACTGAAATCACGACCAAAAAACGGAAATAGAATTGCTTGAATTTTTCAAAGAGGAGAAGACGTCTTTTCAACCGGAAGCTGTAAAAATAAATAAAGTTTACAATGCTCCTCTTTCAAAAAGTCTATCAACACAGGTTCTACATCCGCCAAAATAATTTAGTCAACTCATTGTTTTTGTAAGATTATACATAAGTCAATCGAGTTGTTATTGTTATGAAGAGACATAGATTATATGCGAAGCCAAACTCGCACCTATGTGGGTAAAAAAAAACAAAAGATAAACATCTGACTGTTCGTCGGTAGCTGGTGTGAGGTCTCTCTCTCCCTCCCTTTCATTGTGGTTGAAATCATTTTCCATGCCCTCCGACTCCACATTCCATGTGTACAAAAATGACGAATGAGTATGATGATGATGGATGAAGTCGCTTAAGTAAGTCAGTTCAATGAAAAATGAAGAGCAGTAAGTATTGCAAACAGATTAACAATACCCAGAGATGTTCAAGTCATGGAAGTAATTTCTTAGCAGCACCGAAAGGAGGCCACATTACAGAGGTAATTCAAACAAATGACAATGAACGGAGTCGGAGATCAGGAATGCACACAGGTTTTCATTCCTTAAAATCACAATTTCGAATAAAATTTATGTCTCTTGTGTTCTAGTGTATCAGTTATTGTCTGTTAAGCTTGATTCACAGCAGTATCATTCTATCAACTTTAATAAACTACACAAAATATTTTGAAATTCAAAATATCTCGTACAATTTGAAATTCAAAGATTGAAACGTGGCATCAAATCGCAACTGATTGGTGTTAAGTACATTACTATAAACACATTCACTGTCAGTTACTCAAAGTTTAAAAGTCGCTGTCATTCGAAATGTATGAATCAACTTAATAAACAGACTATTTGATTCAATTGGAGGAGAGAGAGAGAGGCCTACCCGGGCATCGAAGTTAGTCACCTGCACCGACTACTGACCTTGTTCTATCGTCCACCTCCTCGCACTCCAAGTGCGGCGATCACACGTTGTCATCACTGTACAATTTCACGCGTGGCCAACGGCATAAAGAAGATGAGATGACACGTGGAAGAGATTAAGAGATTCCGAAGAAGAAACGGAAGGGAGGGGTCCATAAAAATTGATGAAAGAGAAGTTTCGAGAAGCAAGAGAACGAGGAGGACTGTTGATTTCTGGGTGACTTCGACTTCAAGGTCGAGGTCGATACTTTGTAAACAGATTACATATTAGCCAGCCAGTCTGGAGTGAGCTACACGGGCCTTAGAGCATTTCACATTTCCACCCGGTGCGTCGTGGCTTATTCATGTCCTTCCGTGGATTGATGACTTTGTCGTTAGTTACCGGTTCCTAAAAAGAGGAAAAGATTATTATTATCAGGCGACGCTCTACCGCAAATTATTTACAAAAATGGACAAACTAACACCTCCATGTCCATTTGCATGTGAACGTTAAAATAGCCACTACAACCTGAGATCGACAAAAAATTCTTTGTAAGTTGATTCACAGAAAAGCAAGGTCTGAAAATATGTAAACATATTTTTGAGTAGAAGTTATCAGCAAAGCTGTGAAATTTGATTATAAGATATCAAAAATACAATAGGACAAAAGCGTCAGCGTCTCGATTATCATTCAAATAAAGAAAAGTTGAAACTTCACGCAATTAGCCAAATAGGTAGCGTGTACAGTTGTACTTCATTTATCTCAATTTTTAACGAGTTGGAAATCCATGAGCGTCATATGTTCCAACAGCTACTCTCGTGGACAAGCTCTTCACACGGAGGGTTTGGAATGTTATACGACGATGGTTGATGTCTACCAAAAACTTCTTTTCTATGCCTAAATACACCCTCAATATCGGTGGGCTCGGCAAACCTTCGTCCATGTAACCAAAGTCTCATAAAAATCTTTTAAGGCACCTTTTGTAACTTATTAGTTGCAATAACGTTCAGCTAGCATTACGTACTATTCGAGTTGCTCACTACAGAACAGAAAATAAGAAAGACGTTTGTGTATCATACCCACAAGAAAGATTTTGATGGGTAAATGTTCAATTTCATTTACAGCTTCTTCGCGAATCTATGCCGTGTTGCAATGAACATCAACGTATCTAATCACCTGGGGTGGGAACCGCAACCGCACCCTAGCGAGCACTATCGCAAGCTGCAAGTTCACTTATTGCTGCTGAGCTTGGTGTCAAGTTTCGAACTAACACTTTTCCGAAAAACCTAAAAGTTGGCAATGCAGGATGTTCTCACATCTGACATCGTGAAATAATACAAGCTGCAATATCCGGAAATTAGTTGTCGATATTGTCCCGCAATAAATTAAAAATGTGAAACAAGTTGACGTCAAACGTTGCGCGTCACAGACGCCCAAATTTATGTTATTTTTTATTTAAGTATTAGAAGCATTTAGCCCAAACACTTTTCCTTTGTGTGAATATGCGCACGAGGAAGACATATATTACTAGCATATAGACCTCTTCAGTGTGGAGCGAAATTCTGAAAACACCATCGTTCACAACAGGATAATAAGGCCTATATTTACAAGGCTAACAGAAGTCTAGGCCTAGCCTTCAGAAATAGTGACTAAAGAATGCGATGTGACTTAATTCGATGGTGACTAGACTATAGTCAATTTTAGAATAAGCTTGGCTTACATTAGACCTGCGTCAGGCATGCCGACATGAATCCCTGGATATCCATGATGACCTGCACATCCACTGACCGGGTATGAATTCGCAGATTAAGCCATTATTGTACATGCCCGCTGCCCGCAAAAAACGAGATGCCGCAGCCGGCCCACCCAAGCTGATGAAAATTATTCAAAATGATGACTTTTCATGAACACGTTGATGTTTAGGACTTATGCACATTCATTAGAAATCTGCTTCATCAAAATCGGCCAGTAGGACGTGAAACGAGGGTTAGAATTAAAGAGTCGACATAGATTTTGATTTCCCATGATTTAAGCCTATTACAGTTGACGTAATTCACTCGGCTTCTGAACACAGCCCTTTGACACTTTTGAGAAATATCAGGAAAAATGCTGCGAAGCATTTTGTCATGAAAATTCTTAAACAGCGCTCCGACTGATAAGATGGCCTTGAAAGATCCCTCATCACATCATGCATGAAACTTACAATTCGACTATCCATTTTCCGCTTGATAGCCAATGCTAACTCTTTGAAAGCTGTCTCTACATTTTCACCGGATTTAGCACTGGTCTCGAAGAAGCGAAGACTGTTTTGTGACGCAAGCTGAAACAGAAATTGAAGCACTTGTCACAACAATGTGTCAACCAGATTTGTCAAGCAATATGAACACAGTTACGTGCATAAGTGAATACACCCACAAGTTATATCACGTACTCAAAAGGCAGCCAAATGACTCCATAATCAAGTTCTGCACAAGCACGTGTATCCAGGTAAATTGTGCCGAAGATTGTTCCAAGATTCATCATATCTGAATGTGAGGGTCCACCCTATGTATCGAGAAATCAGTCCCCAAAACGGAGGCATTTTGAAAGACGGATGCAATTAAAATTCTACACTACTATGCGCGCTAATGAGCGTGCATACTCAGCACATAATTTGGTGATAGAAAAGCACATTACCTCTGACGAACGATTTAAGCATTAAATTCCTTAGCAGCCGCTGTAGACGCAGTGTTGATCCTATCAGTAGTACGGCACGAAGTAGACCGAAAAAACCTATGGGATACATGTGATGCATTACGTCTTCGATGTTCTAAAATCAATCGCGGCTTATGCTGGTCTTCGTATTTACTCAGTTACCGATTCTAATCACAATCCTTTTCAGTCACTACTTTTCACTGGAAAAAATTGTTTTCTAATGTGTGCTAGGATGATCCTGTGAAATTTTAGGCCTCATAATATCCTCCGTCAACGATTGCATCAAATATCTACTCTTGTATAAAGTCAGAATTTGTCCAGAGACATATTCACCTTATAGCTTATGCGTACTCACCTTCTTGATTTGATAATAGGGTCACAGCTTGCTGTTATCTTAGTAACAGCATTCATATGGTCATTAGACGCTTAATAGCCTATAAGTATTCAATGAACCAAACATAAGAGAAATTTGAAATGCCGTGTTTCTATACTTACATGTACCTGGCTGAATTGACAGAAACATTACGAGACAAAATAACACACCTATAGCTCTTTATGAGCTAGGGGAACGGAACGCTCGGCTTCAGAATCTGCGGAAATGCAAGCTGATATTTTTATGCTACTCGTAATCGTTCATGTTTTATTATCCCTTTTGGCTAGGTACTTTTCTAAAGTTCAATGAGTTTCTTAGCACGAAAATCTTATTTCGAATGCAATTTGACTTTCAAAACTTCAGAATATACATGCTCAACGACAGTTCGCAAATAATTCGGACTACATGAAAAGTGTATTTATGCATCCAAAACAAAAAAAAACTTAGGCCCATCAATTTTCGAGCATATGTGAATGAAAACATTGTAAATTTGGAACTATGGTGTTTCTGATCATGCGATTTATTTTTTTAAATTTTTAGCCCAAATGAGGCTTTTCACGAAAATTTGAGCGCTCTTTTTGTTTACTATTTTTTTATCCTGAGCAAGTCATGCTTGAGCACCAATTTAGATTTAACCTGTGGAGATGCAGCATGGTTAGCCATCTTTGAGAAAACAAAGACCGTTGGCTGAAATACATTACATATTTTCTAGTAACAGTCAATTTTGAAAGTATACTTATGGTGGAGTGTTATGGGCCACCTCACAATTCACTGCAATACCTTACAAGTCGTTGTTTTTCTTCATTCTACTCAAGTGCAAACATGGCCAACAGGAAAATACGTTGTGTTGCGTTTTTGTGAAAGATAACGATGTAAGCTACAAGAAGCCTAGCAAGTCGAGACATCGGTTGAAAGAGTGATAGGAGTAATAGGCCTAGTTCGTGTTTGCAGAGGGCTGCGCCTAAGACATGTCATCTCACGTAATTACTTGGATTGCTATCTCAAGCTGCAATGTCGTCGATCAATTAGCTGTTTCATACCAGTGTTTTTTATTGTACGTCTAGTGAGACTGCAAACTAATGTTCAAAAATTGGGGGTAGATAACAAGCTAGAACGATTATGATTGGGTTTCAAACGGTTTACTGACTTCTTTTGGAATTTAGTTACTTACAGCTATCACGCTGATCATTCTGATGTTCAAATTTCTGACGACTGTTGACTTCTATTCTAGAACAGGAAATTTCTTATCATGCACAAGGTTACAAGTCCCAGGAACTGGAAACTTAGCCAAAGGCTTGAACCCTGACTCCGAGAGTACACAACTTTTATAACGTAAAAACGACATAAATTCCTAGTTTCCATTCTCTGTTTCATCTAAACCAGAAACCATGACTTTCTTTGAATACAATAATAATTATCTCAAAAAGTCTAGTATATTTACATTTAGAATACTTGGCATTTCTTTTTGGAATAATGCAGGTCCAACCGCGTGGAGTCAGCATAGATGATGGGATACACATGAGACGTAGCCAACATCAAAATCTTTACCGACATCTTCTTTCAGATTGCGGAAAATACATATGTAGGGTACATCACCTTTCAGAAATTCTGTTATACAAATACATCAAAGACGTATACGTGTTCAGAAGCACATTTCAAATGCACAAACACGTTATGTTCAAAGCTTGCTCTTGCTCCATGCAAGAGTGGATCAACAGTGGAAAGCGTATTTTTACTTAAATCGACTGTGTTCCTGATTAGGTCCATGCTGAATAATGAGTTCTTAAGTTCTAACAAAAGTAAAAATCTACGGAAAATACAAAGTTGTGAATTACGTTCACTTGTCCAATATGGCCATTCCTGATTATTCATGCCATCGTTGATGTAATAAATCTGCATAATACCAGTCCAGTTGTCAACTACATAGATATGTTGACTAGGTTTGTCACTTATGGTATGAGTAATGCATGAGAAACCGCAAAAATAATTTTTAAGTGAATCATATTTCTGCAAAAGCGATCTAGGGACTAGAAAAATATTAAGTCCAAGATCATAATTCAGGACTTGGAAAATTATTCACCGAAACCCCATACCGGCTTGCCACCGGGCTTGCAACTCTAAGGATGCCTTATCAGCGCAACACTTAATTGACAATATTGATCAACAAAAAACTTAGTTCTTTGATAAAAATACCTCAGCAGGTTTTAGTATTTGTTTCTTGCTAATGTTCGAGGTGATAGGTCATAAAGCTATTCGCTTAGCAACTGATCTGGATTATTAAGAGAACTCGTTCAGCAACCCTAAATAGAGTAAAGATACCAACTTACATACATATGCAAATCCGCCACGGAATGATAACATTTCGATAGGTCGATGGTGTGTGGAAGCATGGGTTCGCCACTCGCAAACTTGATTCTTTCAGAGTTTGAACAAAACTGCCTTATTTGGATATTTTTGGATAATTTAAGCGAAGTAAAAAAAGTTCAAACAATTTTTTACCAAGGAGGGAATGATTATTAACTACCGAAGAGATCGATGAAATGTCTAATTGACTTTCAGACACTATGACGGCAACAGTTAAAATTTCTATAACTTGCTTTCGTAATAGATGCCAAGAGGATCGCTTTATCTGAACATACTCCACTTAACCATATCAGCGTCACGTCACGCTCATCTATTCAAAGACATTGCATAGATCACTAAAACATATCAATTTCAAGATTTATTGGATAGAAGAAATTTACGAACTTAAGCTTACCAACGAAAAGTAAAGATGAAAAATTACTTATAGCCTACTAATATTTGTAGCTGTTTTTTATCCGAACTAAGCAAGAAATATAGTTTACATCATTGCTTAATTATCGACAGTATTGAAGTTTGATGAATCGGTCACGTCGATGTCTCAAGAGCTTTTCGATACCATCTACAGATAAGACCTTTTATGTGAGGTCATAACAAGTGTGACTCTCTTTTTTGGCGATTGCTTCAGTTACATGAATAAACGCCTTGATCTGGAAAATTGATCCAGAATTCATTGGCATATTGAAAACTCTTCATTTAGCACGGAATCAAAATCAGCAGATTGCATAATTCATGCAATTCGAAAAACTAATGCCTTTCGAATGCATGTTCTTTCGTTATCTTCATAACACAACTATATATGCTTCTCTCACAATCAAGAAAATGTGACGGGGAACATTATTCCTTCAAAATTCCAATATATATATTTTAACAATGAGAAGTACGACTCATCTAAAAGTTTTGCTTTTGCATTGCATTAAGGATCAGTCTGACATTGCGCATTATTGTCATCATTATTGACTAACATCCATCTAAATTCAAAAAATATTCCACATTGCTTCAAATACTTTCATGAGCATTCCCACCTGCTCCATGGTGTTGATTTTCCGAGTGTCACTATGACGTATCCGGTATGTATTAAATGCACATTGCACTTGCAGTTAGTGAAGTGCTCTATCGTAAATTTACATTGCGATAACTTGAGAAATCTGTTGAAGTGAGCCTCGATAACTATCTCGTGATCTATGTCAGTCATGAGCTACCGGAATCCAATTCCTTATTACCTGCTCTCCTTGACTCTTGTTAATCGCCCGTTGTTCGCTCATATCGCTTTTGTTACCAAGCAACATCTTCTCCACATCTGTGTTTGCGTGCTGGAATATAATTTAGAACTCTGATAAACATCTGGTACCGTCATTGGAAACTTGGCAATGGCATACCTCTTGAATATTAGCCATCCAATTCTTGATGTTATCGAACGATCGCACACTGGTCACATCGTACACGAGCATGATTCCCTGTTGAAAAAATAGAGTAGATTCAGAGCAGTCAGTAACATAAATCTCACATCGCTATGGAATGAAGACAATTAATAGGACCTATTTCAATTATGAAAAAATAGACGGGAATTAATGATCGGGAGCGGATTTTGACCACCAAAATTGCCGTCAGACGACTTCTATCAACTGTCAGAATTCAGAATATATAAAAACATGAAGCATTGATGTCAGTTTCGGATGGACCATCCTGAATATTATTTTGATTTTCTATTTCATATTTCTCTATTTAACTTCCACCGCCAAATATAGTAATGAGCATGCGAGAGAAAATAAAATAAGAATCAATTTACTTCTTTAAATAGTAACAATTCATGGTTGAATAGTGGATATCGCCTACTACTGGAAAATGAGGCAAGTTTTATTACAACTACCAGAAAGGTATCTAATGCGCTTTTTAATTTTATCATGAATTTGCCTACAACCATTTCTGTGTTAGAGGATTGGTTGAATAAAATTACATAAATAAAATTTGTCTTTGTATTAAGTCTTGATCTCTGAACATTTTAATTACTTTTATTCTCACTGGGGCCGCCTTAATAATTTGCAGCAACCTGTAACATTCAGCTGATGGTTTGGAAATAATTATTTCATCAATCTCTTAAAATGCAGTAGCTCGACCTGTTTTCAGATTAGCAATGTACAGCGATTTCAAACCGCAGTTCTATTTCATTCAGAATGCCACTACCTGAGATACCTGAATTTGATCGATAATTCATTCACTTGGTTAATCTGAGTGTCCTTTCACGCGTCGTTGAGTAGTGCCATTCTTCGGACTTGCATTCATGTCGCTTATTTAACCGGAAAATTTTCGAGTCGCCAAATTGACATGAATCGATGAAAGTGGGGCTGTATGCAGTGCAGCGGTTATTTCTGTTGTATCCGTTCTCTGGCCGGTGCACTTACATGAATGAGTTTTGAGCTAATTCATGTTGTACTGCGAAGTTTTACCTAGTGATCTAATAGCATTAATTCATTTTGCGTTGTACCTTAGCCACAGTAGATGTGAAGAGATGACGGTTCTAGGTTCATTCGTTTATATAACCGTGCTAACTCCGAACTTATAATTTCTGTATTATGAAGAGGATGCATTTTCTGATGACTTGAGGTATCGCAAGTTTTTATCATTTTGCTTTGTTAACAGGTTGCATATATTTATAATACCTGTCATCATTTAGTTTTTAATAATTCTGCTGGAACTGTGACGGGCTAAGTACGACTAGAGTCACTTGCGAGCATAGACAAAATATGACTAATAGATAAAATAAGACTAATATGTATGACTGTTTCTTACACTGACTGTGCGGGATCCCGATCCCTCGGCATCCCAGGGTGCCAATTACGATCCCGAATTGCGACAAATTTAATCGCATTCAGCACATTATATTCAATACACGGATGCATGTGTACGGGTACATTTCATAAAAAAATGGATTGCATACTATCTAGCCGGTAAACAATGATCACTAAAAGACAGTTTACGGCACAGTGCTGACAATTTACTTTTTTTTCATTAACTGCTAACTTATCTCCATACCATTATCTTTTTGTTTTATCTCAACAAGATGGAACATCTCCAAAAATGTCTAAAAAATTGAATTGAATGAGTTTTGCGAAATTCGTGAAAATTTCCCGTTTTACAGCATTTCTTCATGATTGAATGATTAATATGACTGAACGATGAGGAAATTTTAATTACAATTCGCAAGAGGTGTATTATGCCCTATGTAATTTTTCATGTTTTAAATAATTATTCAAGCAACTAGGATTTGTGTTCTACTATAAATGAGTGCTAGGAATTGATTAGTTGTTGACTTAATGATTGGTTAATATCATTTGTCTCTTCTCTGTCATGTATAAACTGTTTGGAAATATAAGTTGCTTAAGAGATCTGTGGAAAATCGCCATCTAAAATCATGCATCAAATTCCTATTTTTCAAGGAACCTTTATTCATATGAATGAGTGTTTTACTTAGAGCTTTTAATAGCATTGTGATTTAATTATGGTGAAAATAAAATTATGACATCACTGTACCTTGTTTAGTTTGACTATTCTATTAATAGTCGACTTACGTGACACTGTTGATATTATCACGTGAGTATAGACTTTATCTAGTTTCAGTATATATTTCTGGTAACCGTTCAGCTATGCGATATAGCTGATTCAAAATGATCATGTACTTTTGATACAACTAAAATATCGGATGAACACTAGTCGAATACAAACAAATTTAGATGCGTAAGCACTTCACGATCGTTATCACCTCATGTATTGAATTTAGCAACCCCATTCTCGTTTTGACGTGGTAGGGGACATAACGGCCGATGAGATACAGTTTAGCATGTGATATTATTTTCTTCACATGAGCTCTTCTGATATAGGAGCAGTCCTGTAAGATTTTTGCACTCTTTCCACTTCTGCAATTTTGAGTGATTTTCATTAAAAAAACAATTTGTCGATAAGCTTCAGCTTTCAGTTACTCACTCTTTGTCAAGCCAGCGCTTGGATTGGTGTAATGCTCACATGCAATAATGCATGGATTTCGAATTGTCTCTTGCTTTCGCAGGAATACGAAAAGATTTTTCACTCACAGTATCGAGATGCTTAAACGAGATAGACAAGATAAGGAATCTCGAAACGTTGAGTCAAAAATCGCTTTTTGTATTCCTGCGAAAGCCGGAGGTAACTTTAAATGTTAAGAACTTCCGGGAAGGACCAATATGAGCCTGAACCGCTTTGAATTTCGATACCGACTCAAAGTGCAAGTCACTATCAATTACTTAAACGCACTCTTTCTTCCTCAGGACAATTACAGGATTTTCATCAGGTCTGATATAGAATCATTTACGTTGCTACATGTACTTGCTTATTATTTCATTCTATAGTTGCTATTGCTTCACTCTGCTATCTCGGAGACATGCGAGAGAGCAGTGAAAACTCGCATTGCGACTACGTGGTCTAAATGGAGGGAGCCTGACAATCTCTAACGAACAGAGGAATCCCATTGAAATGCCGAGGACAAGTCTGTCAGTCATGCTTAGGATCTGCTCCCTTGCATGGTTCGGAAACATGGCTTCTGACAAGCAAACTGATGAACACCTCGAGAACATGTGACCTAACGATGCTGCGCTTCATAGGTGTAAAATGGAGAGACAGGGCTTAGAGGTGACGATCAGTAAAAAGTCGACTCCGCTGGTTTGGACATGTGAAGAGAGCGGACAATATCGCGAAAGAAGTTGAAGAGAGTTGAAGTTGAAGTAGGCGGTCGCCGACCAGCAGGAAGACCAAAGTAGTCATGGAGGAGCTGCATCAAAGAAGATCTCAAGAAGCTCAAAATCAATGAAGATCTTGCCTTGAACCGGAACAGCTGCAGACGAGCCATCAACCGTCCAACTCCGTTAGGGAATTCAAGGACGCTAAACGAGGATTGAGTGAGTGAATTGCTTGCTACTCCTATCATCAGGTAACGTGAGTTCAGGTGGCGTGATTAAACGGATTACGAGTAGTATTGGCAATGAAAGAAAAACGAATACATCAAACTCTCTAATTGCTTGAAAAGTTGAGAGACCTGTTGTATGACGCATAGGTGGCTCCAATGTCACATTAACGGATGGCTTTCGAGAGTGATCTTAACATGCAAGTCAAAGAGCACAGGTTGATTACACAGAGTTTTTATGATGTAACATCCTTCCAACGCTATCTGTTTGAGATACTCGAGAGGATTTCAAAATTTTGCTGTTTATGGTGAATGGCATTTAGTTTTGCGCAAGCGATTGCGTTTCACTGCTATAAATAATGCTATCTAAAAGTATCTGGCTAGACGCGCACCGGAACGAGTTTGCTTTTTTAGCCCTATCGAATATTCGAATAAAATTACAAAGAGCAATAAACCAAACAATATATATACAATTATGTTGAAGGAAATCAATTGAATAATTTCCCTTCACAAATTTTATAATGAGAAAGTGTGCTATAGGTACATTGGCATTATCTAATGACTTGTAGAACATTTCGGAATAACTTCAGTTAACATTCGTGTAGTTGTTAACTTAATATGATCAGTTAAAGAATGTCTGTTGCTCATTTTCCCAGAGTCAGGAACATTTTGCATTTCATTCCTGAAAAGGTTGGAGATGATTTGGTGTCTCTATTAGCAACACGTTTCGCCATGTTTTTCTTTAAAAAGCTTTTCAGCTTATTAGTTCAAAATGCCTGATAATTATCTCAATCTCAAAAATTGTTTGCATGTATTAACTTGTTTTAACTGTATTACCTGTAGTATTTGCTTGCATTAAATACACAAAAATTTGATGATACACATATGCAACGAAACAATTAGTAACAGAAAAATATTATCTACTTCTTTACTGCTGCTTCTCGATTGAAAAATTCTAAACACATTGATTAATGGAATTCATTTCATGCAATGGAAAATGCGGTAACCAAAAAAAGTAGAGTAAGAACGGGCGTCCGGTGCACCTCCAGACTGCATGCTATCAATGATGCATTACAAGCGAAACAAAGTATTTTTTCTTATTCAAAACTAAATAAAATGGAAGCTAGTAATAATTTATCAAGTTAATTGAAACTTTGCCGGTAACTTCTAGAATCTTCGATGTAGATGATGAATTGTGACAGATTGAACAAAATCACATTCGGATGCACTCCATTCTTGATAAGTTCTACAACGTTGCTCTTATCAGCAATATTCTGCTCCGTCATTGCGAATTGCGCACACCTGGCTAGCTGACTAAATTGACTATCAATCGATGACGCAGGTTAAAGGAACATTTTTTGTAATTTGTACTCATTAATGGAGAACT
The DNA here is from genome assembly GCA_907163375.1 of Prostheceraeus crozeri. NCBI lineage: Eukaryota > Metazoa > Platyhelminthes > Polycladida > Euryleptidae > Prostheceraeus > Prostheceraeus crozeri. The sequence goes on along the minus strand of CAJQUW010007330.1, from coordinate 18,170 downwards.
ACAAAAGTATAGCAGCAGCACTTCAAATATGCCATCCATTCAATAAAGAAAACGACAATTCCTATCAAGATGGACATTAAAAAAGAGAAATTTTTCTGTAACGATTCTTAGTAAGTAATTAAGTGCAAAATAGCGAGTTGAAATGAAGATGAAAATTAATTGGTGACTGCATGACAATGTTCGTACCATATTGCTGCCAGCGAACCTTGAACTTTCCTTCACAAAAACAATATAGGGTGTCCTGAACTCCATACTTTACACAATGCGCACTCATCAGGGACATTTTAGAACTTCCTTTAATATGTCAAGTTTTGCAGTTAGGGCTTACTTGACGCATAAAAAACAATGTTTTACCAGACAAATCTTCATGCACTTGTGTCATGCTAACTGCACTGTAAAGGTCGCCATCGAAACGGTGGTTTTATTTCGAAGTTTGCTTACCTCATTTACAAGATATCGAACTGAGTGCAATAATATTGCTACATATTATTAACAGCATCATTAATCTATCTAAAAACTTACTTTTGTTGTTTCAGGAAAATGAAGTTAAGATGCACGAATAGACATGCAGTCATACAATCATATGTATTTGTCAAATACCACGCTTGCCTCAAACAGGTATATATTAACTTTATTTAACGGAGACATTTATTTGTAACTAACAAGCTTACTAGGGAGTATAGACAGTACTGTATCATTATTCACAGCGAATGGTCAATGACAAAAATGGTATCTCATGAAAAAGGTTGTCACCCAATTCCAATTTCCGGAGCTATCCCGAATCATACATGCCCAGAGCTGGAAAAATTCCACTGAAATTTTTTAATTCCAATTCCAGTTCCAATTCCGGAGCAGAAATTTCAATTCCAATTCCAGTCGAAACAGTTCAATTCAAATCCAATTCCATAATATGATTCAATTCCGATAATTGCATGTCGCGTATAGTGTCTTCTGTTAATGTAACGTTTGTTCGTTTCAATCTAGCCCATGTGCCCTTATCCTTTCCTCGTTGTTCTTGTGTCCCGTTCCCTGCGTCCTTCTCATGTTCATAGTTCATCTTTCTTGTGTACATGTATATATATAACTGGTCAGCCTACGCTATTTTCGCTTCGTAAACGAGATATTCAATATCTCGTGAAAAAAAGAAAAAAAATTAACGGTCAGCAAAAAATCAAATGCTGAGAGAGAGATGAGATGTGAATAAATCTATTAATAAACTGACAGAAGAAAGAAATTCAACGTACAAATAATGCGATTGTTGATGAATGAAAAAAACGACGATAAAAATGATATCATTAAAACTGATTAATGGTCCATGTTAAAAAAGGAGATTAAAAATTCCGTGATAAGAATGAAATGTGGTAGGACCGAAAGCTAACGAGCAGATGTTAAAGGAAGCTTTTTCAATTTTCAAAAAAAAGTGGATTTATCGTCAAATCTCAAAAATTTGTATAAATTTGAAACGATGAGAAATTGACACAACAACAGCACATACGACATCTTCAGTAGTTGTTCGAAGAACTCCGGGCTCTCGCGGTGTAACTTAATTACAGAAGTAGCAACAACAACTGCCTGCCAGCGAACAACAACACAGCAGCGTATACGGCAACACATCAGCGAGCGCGATTGAAGATTGAAAGTATAAGTGACACTGATATTTACATTATTTTGGTATAAGTGAGTCCGATCGAATTGAAGTGAATTCAACATTAAGAAGTGAACTGTAAGTGTAAAGTTTTTCTTTTATCGTTACGCATCGTATCTGTAATGTATAATTGTAGTCTTAAAATTAATATTGTTAATTGTTGTGATTGGAAGTTGAATAATAGTCCATGTAATTGCCATTTTAATTGAGTCATTAATTATTAGAATAATTTGTTGACACAGTCTATATTGTGATTTGAGCTGACAGGGTTGCTCCCGTTAAATGCAGCGTTAATTTTCCTCTTTCCAAGCCAATTGTTTTTCGTGTGTACAACAATTAAGTAGATCTCCAATTTGTGTGCTTATCCTATCAAGAACTGAATTCAACAATTGCTTTATTTTGATTAATTATCTTACTTGATAGATAACTAGATAACAGATTGAACAAAGATGATTGTCGTTTCATTGTTTGCTTTATCGCTGAAATAACATTGTCCGGGGGGTTGTAGGCCCATCGAAGTCACAATTAACACCCTTTATTCAACAATAGACTAAAGCTACCTCTGTCGATCTATCTCTCTCTTATCTCTACGTGCAGTTAACACAACGGCCGAGTAGGCCTACTGTGATTTCAATGTTTGTACAAATAGATTTATCACAGGTCTATCGAAAAAGTGGAATTGAGGTTTATCAAGGTCAATTCCAATTCCAGTAGATTTAGATATCGTCAATTCCAATTCCGACAAAAGATGGAATTAATTCCGGATCGGAATTAATTCCAATTCCGACTTTTCCAACTCTGTACATGCCTACATGTACAATTGCTCCTTACTTGTTACCGGTATATGAAACAACTAACAACGAAGCAGAGTATGTTGTGGAAAGAACCAAGTAGGTTCATGTTCAGTTCAATATTATAACTTTTCTTCAGGTAATATATTTCGATCTACACTCATAGATCATCGTCAGACAAGTGAATCATGTCTTAGGTAAACAAATTCAAACATGTAAACCAAGTAGCATAGAATTTATAGTAGTGGCAAGCAAGGGCAAAGTCTATAACTAGGAAAGAGATTACATAGAACAATTGGAACAGATTGCACTGGATTACAATTTACCGGAAGTATAGCATAGACTGTAATCTCACAGGAAAGTAAACAAATTTAACAAACTTAGATGAAAAGGAAATCACTGAATTGTTCAAGCACTCTTCCAAACAATTCAGTGATTTCCTTTTCGTTTAAATTTGTTTACTTTCCTGTGAGATCACAGTTTATGCTCTACTACCGGCAATTGATGGCCATTGATGTGTTTAGCATTTTATAATACCCCAACTGCGATTGCCTGATTTCTCCGTTTTCCTAAAATTCCCTAGTAAATTCTTCTATCTCTTCTTGCAACATGGTGTCTAGCCATCGTATTGTCTGTGCTCTGACCTTGTAGCAGGAGGAATTTCGTAATTTTGCGATTTTACTGCGCCATTCACCCTCTTCGCGGTCAGACACTGGGTCGCAGATTATCCGCAACACTCAAAGATCCATCTCTTCCGCTCTTAAAATCAGTGTCCCCTTCAGACGTATATCATGACAGTCTTAAAATTTTGATTTTTGAAGATGTTTTTAGACATGTTTTCTAAAACACATCATAGAGGCGTTCCAAACATTGCACGATGTTGGTAGTGGCACCATTAGAAAGAACTTGACATTTTCTATAATTTGGAAGCAACATATATTAGCCGAAATGTTCCCACATGGAATAATGAGCACAAATAGGTTGATATTTAATCAGAGATTAAAATGCAAGTTGCTTATTCGTATTTATATACCGGTATGTATTTTCTAACTTGAAAGCTAAAGAACTCATTCACAGAAATATAATAAACACTTGTATTTCCTTCAATCAGGAATGCATCTCTCTCCCTTCATTTTCTCAAGAAAGTCAAAGAGCTCTCAAGAAGGTAAGTAAACAAAATAAGAGAAAATGTGAATAAATGGTCAACATGATGAAGCTGAGGTCTCGAATAGATGATGCGAACATGAAGACATCACGATACAGAATCGCAAGACAGTAATCACCTGCGGCTATCAACAAATCATGCCTTACAATTGACATTAACTTGCTTAAATCAGAAGCAAATAAAAAAAGCAAAATTCTCTCCAGGAAAATTTATGCAACTCAAGGTAATGTCAACTTAAAGTGTCATATTCTGCCGACGTTTCGGGTCCAGACCAATTTTCGAGGCTACACTGTTTGAGAAATGAAATTTCTTGATAAATCATGAATAGTAAGAAGTTAATAATTTTGGTTTATACTCCGATGTTGGGGTTTATCCGCTCAGATGAGCCACAACTGTCTATCTGCTCTCTGATCAAGCTTTCGTCCTGATTCTGCAGTGGTAGGTATTGGTTTTCCTATTTTTGATAAGTAACAAATTCTCTTTCGTCCGCGTACGATTTAACAAAGCCATTTTCACCTGATTACTAAAACTTGATACTATATAACGAATTCTATTTCGCCCTCGACACCTAATCAGTCAAGATAACAAAAACATTTTCGTTTTAACGAATTCTTTTTGACACGATAGATTATAATGTCACAAACAATTCAATACAAAATACAAATCGTCTTGGTTTCACACGAAAAACGTGACACACGTAAATGTCTAACATACTTCACCAGTAAATGTCCTCCGCATTAAGGCAGTGTCGTGTATATTTAGATAGATGGCGACACCACGAACTACACTTTGCTGGAGTAATTGTGTCGCTATTGTCCTTGATAACGTCAATAAGAATGTTAGTGCGATGTTGTTGAAGAGTCATGTTCAGTCGTATTGCTTCATTCCTGTCTGCCAATCGTTGTTGGATGGCGGGTTCACTCAAAGATTGTTTCACAGCTACTTTCAAACACGAGTTTGCCAGCTGTCAGATTTAAAAGAGGACTATACGTCGGCAGCATTTTCACGTTATGAATATTCGACATGAATGGAGGATCGCTATGACAACGAGCAATGTCCATTAGTAAAGTGAAACTATCTTCTTCCATCAGTGCCGAAATTTCCATCAGATAGTCGGAGAAGAGCTCAATGGTCATGCCTCCATTGATGATAGTGTAATGTGCCAGACCATATCGCGGTGAGACACGCAGTGCAACGGAACGGCAATATTTGGCCCCCTTTGACCTTCAACTTGTCGAATAGCTGGTAAACCACGTCGGGACCTTCCTCGAGTTCGCGCCGTCCAGATATTAAATCCGGTTTCATCTGGATATAGTAGATGAAGCTGCATCCCGATATCGGTCATCCGCTCCATGAATACTTTCCGAGATAATTTGATGTCTGGAGAATTCCACTGTATCGGGACAGTGTCTAATTTCTTGATGGTGTACAAGGCTCCATCCAATGTATTGTCAATGGTTTGAATACTGATATGTGGTTTCATAGGATAATCATGTGCCAGTCGTTCCTCTATTTCTTTCAAAGTAATCGTTGACTTTTCATATTGCCCGTCGCATTTCATCGTCCATCTTCGCATAGGTCCGTCCTCCTTATGGAAGATGATGCGATAGTCCCATCACGTCTATACTTCTGTATGATCGACCTGGCCGTTTGCCGTTTGATATCGAAGTGATCCGCCAAGGAGATATAGTCGCCATCCTCCTCGTATGCCCGTACTAATCTCTGACAGTTAGTGAAATTCTATTGTAACGACGAGGTGTAGAGGACTCAGACAATGAAATCGTTGAAGTTTTTGACGCCGAGGAGGACATTGTCAGCTATCACCGCAGAATAACCCTCTTTCGCCTTAATCTCTTAGTTTTGTATCAACGATCAGCTGAGAACTGATGAAAATCGGATCATGATATCCAAATATGGCAATGACGCACTCATTTGTCCATATATGGGTATTATGTCTGCGGCATGCAAGACCAATGAAATAGAATTTGTTACGTCGATGTATCTGCCATTCGACTGACTGCACCATTGAGGACGAGTAGAATTTGCTAAATGCACTCGGTGTTAACCAATTGAGTATCGAAGACGAAATAGAATTTGGTATTACCGGTGCAGATCAAATAGAACTTGTAAATTATGAAAATGGATAGAAAACCAATATTTTTCCTTAAAATAAAAGTGTGATCTCTGCTCGCTACTACCATCAAATTCGTCCTAAAGCGGCTGAAACTGCAAGTACCAATCAGTCAACATGTCTCCGAGATGGCTATCTCCACATTCTCTATGGCAGTGCCATCTCACACAAGAATTACTTAGAGATAGAGTAAGCTTTAAAACTTGTCGCACCCAGTATAATCCTGACATGGTCCCCTGGGAGGTCTGCCTCCCCCCTTTGCTCATAGAAAGGCTGACCAACGTCAATTACCAACGGGTAAAAAATCTCGCAGGCTAAATTCAGAGCTGTGAGCCATGCCTCAAGATCAGGGTGCTGGTCACTGATGCATTGAAGTCAAATTTTTACATGGATTTTTTATGGAATCTGCGTAACCTTTTGTAAACGTTTCGTAGAAACAGAGGGTAAGGAGTTGTGACATGCGAAATGTTGAGAATAAGCTAGTAACAGAAACCTGGCAATTCTAAATATAATTTGCATTGTGTGACTCGCATGTTGTTTTACAGCAGCAATACTTAGTGAAAAAATGCATGTTAAATAAAAAACGTTATTTGAACATCATGATTACATAATCTGTACAGTTAAGATATTTAAAACACTCACCATAGCACCTCGATAATATGCTGTCGTAATTGTTCGAAATCGTTCTTGACCCGCAGTATCCCATATCTGTAGTTTTATCTTCTTACCGTCCACTTCGATAGTCCGAATTTTAAAATCGATACCTGAAATCGATAAAGGCACGATTATTTAGTCAATCTTAAAATATGAAGAGTCAACTTTATCAACTTTGAAGCTTTAATGTCACAACTCTGTGCGGTCGGGGGCCTGGACATGTGTGCATGGTAGGCTTCCGTGGTTGGGTAGGCCTATTCACTACATTCCGAGGGTGTACCGAATAATTGGTCGATCATTGGCACGTTTGAGTGATAATCGGTCAATCGACCGACTATTTACCCAATAGTGGACTTATTGTAAAATTTCTTTTATTGCAAAATTTAGACTTTTGTAAAATTTCCAGTGAAAAGTGGCTGATTGAAAAACAGGATTTCATTTTTTTTAGAAATTTTTCAGATTTTGCTACATGTGCACTGTACATGCATACTGAACTACTAATCTAAATTTAAACGCCTTCTTTTCATCATCACGATAGTTGAAAACAACTGAATTCTTCCAAAATGAAAAAATCATAAAGGCTGGTACCGAAGTAATTTTCACGTGGATGTATAATTTGCCTCGCCTGGATGGATGAGCTCTTTCAGAGTGGGCACATGGTCGGAATTTCAGACCTGAGCCCGTTCACCAAGGCCCAGATTTTTCGCCCCGTTGCAGCTTTTTATTTTCGACCCGAGCCCGACCAATGAGTTTCAGTTACAAGGCCTGCCCAGGACAGTCTCACTTCAAACAAGTAACCATTTGAACATATCGGCAACTACAATTGACTTTTTATGAACATAGTAGGCCTAAGTGTATCATAAATGGATTTATTGCATTTCGAGCAAGATTTTCGGCAAATGCTTCTTGATTCATTCCATTGTACAAAATCGGCAAAATGAAGATTAAATGAAAGCATGAAAGCAGTAGGCAGATATGCCAACTTTCCAGAAGAACAGTTGTAATAGATGAAGTTCGCATAATTTTTGAAACTTATAGTTTAGGAGAGTAATAACTAATATTTTGAGTGTAGTAAGTTGTCAAATTCTTATTTGTGTTCATCGAGAGTTAGTGCATCTGAGCACCGTTCAGAAATTCTCTTCATAACGGCTATAGCGAGCAAATTATGCTATCTTCCGACATGAAACTCCAGCGAGGAGAGCAAGAAAACAAAACAACCTAAGGGTGAATGAGGATTTTTTATATTTCCCTTTCCCACACATTACAGAAAAAACTAATTCACGAATAAAACGATTTTTTCATATACACAAGCTCAACGTTCCATTAACTAGGAGCAACAAAACTACTCGTTAACAGCTAAAAAAGAGTGAAGCCATATTAAGTATGAAGCCATATTCTCTTGCAAACTGTGCGATAATCAATGAACTATTCTGTAATCAAAAAATGTTTATAAAATAAGCTGCAACAAATGCAATCAATTTGAAGGCAGAACTGTTAAACCACTTCACTTAATGTCCGCTTTAACAGGGTGTATAACGGTTTCGGATTTTCATTTTCCCTGAGTTTTCCAGGTTTTTCCAGGTAACTCAAAAAAAATTCCAGGTCGCCTTTTGGGTTTGATCGAGTCTCAATTAAAGGTAGTTTCCATGTTATGATGCCTAGATATATTCATTTCTGTGCGATTGATGGAAAGAAATCTGTATGGAAACAGATAATAGCCATGTAGTTCTCCTAGTAAGTTAACACAGTAGGTCGTATATTGATAACAATCATCATGATTGTGTGATACAAAACCGGTCATTAAAAACAGCCCGTAAAAATGATTTAAACTGAATAACAAAGTAGTACTGACTAGTAAAAATTACAGACCTTTCGGTATGCAGCTCTGGGAAGCAGAAAACAAGATGGCAAAAAAGACTACCCTGTTAACGAAGTATAATAATGCAAGAGCGGATATTACACTGCGAAGGGTCGATTTGTTACTCTCACATTAGCCTCTGTGATAAAAATTGATTAAGGTACGGTATACATCATTTAAGTTTATCAATTATCGTCCAATGTTCAAGAGGATTTGAAAAATGATATCCTGTGATTATTGACACCTTGTGTGTGTGTGTGTGTAGGTGTGTGTAAAGCAACCTGATTAAAACAAAATAAGCAAAAATAATTGCGCTAGGACATGTCAGAGTGATTACTTTTTCAATAAGTTTATATCTTCATCGATTTGGTCAATTTCAAGCAAAAGTTTCTTTTTCATCTCTTCTTTTTCTTTGATTTCTATCATCTTCCGTTTTCGTTCATGGTTTTCTTTCGAACACGATGCAGAATTTTTCGCTTCCCCCTTTCCCGCTTCTCGATAGAGAGCAGCCGCGTTTCTAGCTGACAGGATCATCCTCTTTGTGACCTCAAACTTTCGCGCATCTCCACCGTAAATTGCTCTCGTATGATCTTGGATGATCCTTTGGGAAACGAGGGACAATTCTTTCTGATTTTCTACTATAGTATCTTTGTTAACAGAAAAACCTCGCTCAACAGAGGCTTGGTCATGAGACAGACACAAGATGATGCGTATGAAATCCAAAAGATGCGGAAATTACGAGGAATCGTTGGAATCATCATGCAGGCATTGCAACAGGAAGGTGTCGAGTCGATCAGCACTTTCATTGAACGATCGAAGAAGGGTCACTTTCCGTTCTTTTGTTGTCACTGTTTCGTACTGACGCTTCACTTGATCAGCATCAAGTCCCGAAATCCATTTGCTAGCAACCAACTCATTCAGTGCATGATCCAAAAGAAGGAATTTCCGCGCACTTTCCGAGGCCATGATCAATGGATCCAGACATGCAGAACCTTGCACTAGAGGACAGTTCAACGGGCACCTTTTCTGCAGCTTCAGAAAGATTCCCTTGAGAAATTCTCTGGAAGCCTTCAAGAAATCGATTATTTGCTTGTCAGAGATGCGCGAGCCACACGCTCGAATCGCGGATTTCGCAGCAAATTCGATGTCAATGTCCTTCAAGTCCTTGAAGCTATCTTGAGTCATCGGAATACTCAATTTCTGAACTGTGGATCGATTGTTCATGACACTAGGCTTCACGAACACTTCAAGAAAGTATCTATGATGATTTCAAAAGCTTCAAACAAGAACGGTACCATCGGCTTGTCTGCTTGGAATCTGATAAGAAAAATTTCCAAGTCTTCGGCGACCGTAACAAAGATACACAATCTTGCCTTCAGTAGAGGATCTTTCAACATTTCCTTCATCGTTTTGTACGAATTCGAATCAGGTTCCTTCTTGAATTTCGTGACATTTTCGACGTAAGCCTCCAGATTTGGGATTTCCTCGATAACTTTTTCAGCGACAGCTATATTTTCAATCCAACTATTGGCACAATATTTTTGGCGGAACTTAAGGACTTTTTGTCACCGAATAGTGCAGGTAATCTGCCCGTCGTGACGGAAGATTTTTGAAAACTTCCCAGCAGCTACGCAAGAACTTCATGATGTTGATATTTTTGCTTCCAGTGCGTAAAGCTCCATCAACAATGTGCAGAGAACAAGTTCCCATCTCAAGGAAATCAGTTTCGTGCTCTCGACCCTCTTTCATCAAGCGAAGTGTCGCTTGATTAACATTTGGTACATCCACGGCAATCTGCAACAGTTTTGAGGTGTCAAGGCGTTTCAATGACTCATTCAGGGCATTGAACAGCTGGGATGACGAGGTATGTCCAAGAAACTGAGAAGTGAGATATCTTGTCATCACTCGATCATCTAGCCAAAGACGTACATGGACATGCATCTGCCCCTTGTGGGAAACTTTGTTGAGTGATTCGTCAAATGAGCATACAAAATATGGGGACTTTGAAACATCATCAAGCAATAATTCCTTGTGAGGAGCAATAACGTAGTTTATTGTATAGCCAATTTTGTCTTTACCGAGTTGAAATGACTGGACGAAGGATTCCTCGGGCAAACATAGAGCATAAATAAAAAAAATACAAAAATAAACATAAGCATAAATAAACATCATAAATATTTGATTTATGAGTGGCAACGATTTTCGCTATTCATTATTCTGGTTCAAAGCTGACAATTTCATAGACAAAAATCCATCAAGAAGAAAAAAGTCAGCCTTTTCCACGCTTACAATCAAACCTGGAAATTTCCAGGTCGAAATGGAAATTTCCCTGACTTTTCCAGGTTTTTCCCGGTTTTCCAGTCGTTATACACCCTGTTTAAAGAACACCTTTCAACTCAAACATCATCTATTTTTTAGCATATTCGTAATTTTTAAGTAGAACATACCAACATCACTATCGACATTCTGGCCCACGACAACGATGCCACTAATTTCCGCTAGCCAGTCTTCATATATAAATTCAATCCATCCATTAATAATAAAGCTGAACTTGACATCTATCGTGATTTTCTTTTTTATTAGCTAAATTTCTTAACCTACTCCACTAACATAGTGCAACATTCATTATCTTTCTTGTCGGGTCTGCTCTTATTTTGCTGCTGGTTAAGATATGTAACCCAGTACAACCTGTTCATATCGGCAATGCATCACACCATATCTCCTCACTGTAAATATCATTTTCAAACTAATCTCGTACATTTGAACTCCTACTGACATCAATGGATTCTTATGTACCCTAAAATGATTGCGGGATAGCAGTTGAAAATTTTTGTCCATGTTGCCTGTATAAGAACAATAATAATATCATAAAATACTCCTGTCTCCTTCCATCCAGCCACAAAACTAACAACTTTTTTCTGCTGCAGTTTTGATTGATGGTCCATCGAAACGAATGTTCCTGTTATTTCCTAATATTCTAAATGCAGGCTTTAAAACGATTTCAGGATTTGTTATTGCAACAAAGGTGCAGTTAGCATTGCAAAGCCATAAGTCGAGGGAATTGGACGTAAAGTGAAAAGAGGATTGTCTTCTCAGACAATTAAATTGTGATTTCTTCAAGTAGCTAATGGGTAATGAGTGCACTAAAAATCACTCAAAATACACTGCTGTGTTCAGTATTTTGAATGGAACTAATAACTGCATCCCGATCAAACAGACTGAAAGGAACGAGGTCAGCGGTGTGTTCTTGGAAGTTTCCGGTCTGTTATTTTCTACACTTTAAAAAAAGCACTCTGCACAAAAACCGATATGTAATTTGAGATCTTTGATAAGCACCGCAGTGAACAATCGATGATCCATAGAACGAAGCCATGTACCTGTGTGGCTTGCCATGCTTTCGCGTGAACTCAAATCTTCAAGTCTGGCTGAACGAGACATTATATTATAAAGACTGATGTGAAAATAAGCCTTGGCTGCTAGTCAGTCACCATAACTCATGATTTATTGAAAAGCTTGGGAAATCCAAGTAAAGTTGTTACATTATTACTATTCAATAATTAGATATATTTCGATTATAAAAGGACACAGTAATTTTCAAGGGAAGCTCAAAAGCATGTGAGAAAAGAAAATTGAATTAATGAACAAAATTTTGAAGCTTGATGGTTATCCTTATTATAGGCCCCTATTACAGATACTAAACCGATGAGCTATATATCTGATGAAATAGACCGATAAATTAAGAACACCAATTAAGAACTGTCAGACTGACCCAGTCCGTATTCGGATTTCTTAAGTTAAGCTCATTGACATTCACAAACCTATGAACCGCAAACACGAGCTGATGAACGGTAATTACCACAGATTTGTGTACATGCTAGGCCTATATTTAAGCAATGGCTGTAAATGTATTTGATTCACCAAAATCTCATGAGTTGGTCCCTGTGTCTGCGACAAGCAACGTCGGGCAGTTTACGATTTTTGACTATTGTTTTTACTTTTATTTTGCCAATAAATTTCTATGAGAAATATTCAGTCTTTTTCTGATAATAACCTATGGAAACCTGTGTGTGGCAATAAATCTAACCATTTCGTACATAGCATGATACCGATAAATTTGTCTAAGGTCTGCATAGGATTCATAAAAGCACATTATGTTTACATTCACGGTTGATAGGGGGGGGGATCGCTTGTGACTATCTGATCAAACGTCAGCTTCAAGAGCAAACTAACATTAACTCACTGCTTGATGTGCATCATCAAATTATACCCTCTACACGTCAACAGCTACGTATAAGAAGGCTCATAAACTAGTACAAAATCCACCTTCATTCGTGCTGTCCATGTTTTGATTAATGAATAACTGCTTTCTCATTAGCCTTCACTATACTTCCTCGTGAAATCGGCTTATTCATTCACAACACCTACAGATGCCTACAGAGAGCAGACTGAGGTGCGTATCACAGGTGACGTCATCCCGAGCATTAGACAAGCGAATGCCTCTTAAGGCAAATAATTGCAGAGTGCCGGATACGGATAGAAGTGACAGCTGATGGATAAACTTGCTTTCTGGATATTCTGCTAGATGTTCAAAATTTGAACTTATAGCAGACAAGTTTTTCACATGATTTGTTAACAAAATACAACCATGAAATGTTTTCTGAATGCTGGATGCCAATAATGCGGAACGTCATAAGTATTTTTTCAACATTTTTCAACACGTCAAAAGTGATTTAAAAGATATTTCGGCACATTGCAAAAACAGGGAAATCCGTATGTCATGGCAGGGAGGCACAGCAACTTTTCAACAACCGTTCAGCATCACAACCAGCGCATTTCTTCACAATCTCTCGAAAATGAACATTCCATTTTTGTTACCGAATCCATCTTATCAACTAGCACATACATGTGCATGTAGTAAATATAGCCATAAATCATTAACCATACAACTAAGCCACCAACAAAAATTTTTGTTATTACATGTCATTTAAGACATGATCCGCTCCAGTTGATAACTGGCGCTGACAGGAAGGTCACAACAAAAGGAAATAAACCAATCAGCAATTGACAGAAAGTAGAAGTTCTTATCAAAAGAAAACAATAACTGCGGATCGAAAGAGAAATAACGGATAATGTAGAAATTCAGCGGTGTGGAAATCTTAACTTGTAAAGATGCAACAGTCCTGTACATAAAAACCTTGAGCATGATATTCTCTTTCCATTGACTCCTGCTCCTCACGCAGCTGTCTTGCTTGGTTTTTCACCAATATTGCACTGATACGCATGATGATCTGCGTATGAGGTTCGGCATCCGCAAGATCGAAAACGTGATGCGCACAAGATCTTAGACGGTATGGTCACGTGCAGCGAATGAATGAAGACTCGCTGCCAAAGAAAATCTTGCCCTTTGAAGTTCCTGGACAGAACCCACGAGGTCGCCCATGAAGAGATGGCTTGATAACTCCAAGGAGGATATGTGAAACCTCAATCTTCATAACATCAGCCCACAAGACCGAGCAGTTTGGAGAAACACCAGCCAGCCATCGCAAAACGGTAAAACGAAGACGTTAAACGTGGAGCAAGTGCTAGGAGATGAAAAATCAGGCGCTTTGTTATGTTTTATCCATAACACTTGAAAAGATAATTACCAGTCGGCACATACCTACCGGCATGTATACCGGCACATATGCTATAGAATTACGGCACATATTCGTTCTCTCATTTTTCAATTGCCTTCCTTCACATTCACTATCAGTTCAGAGATCATGTTGGCACTTGTGTCACGAACAGTCTTCATTGATGAGCTGTTCTTGTTGATCCATTTTTATCGGACGCAAGCGTCAGCAATCCCACCGTGTGAAGAAAATGTTACTGTCTGTTGTCGGCCGGCGCAGACTGCAAACGAGACCATCCTTTGTCTGATCAGAGATTCGAAATCTTCTCTGATCGCAAGTGAGGGATATGATGAGTCACCCGATGACTGATTAAAGGAATAGTAGTCCTACAAATTTGAAGTTTTCCAGTGAACGCATGAGCAGGGATGCAAGTGCAAATTGATGAAAAATCCGGAAAATGAGCTAGGATGCGCCTTTTACTTACTACTAACTTAAAAATTTCAATGATTTAGATAAAGGTGGCCCAGCCATGGTCCCTGTCATTCCGCACATACATGTATAAAAAAACTATGCATTCTGACCAAACGAACACCCTGCTCCAATGACACGTAAACTTGTAAAACAAAAGGTCGCAATAATTTCAGTAACTTTTATTGAATGAAGTCTTTCTTTTCGTTGTCACCTCAAATGAAAATTACAAGCAACAATAAATTGCAATTCACTTTAGAAAAAATAATACCCTCTTGGTCTTGATTTAATCTTAACAGAAGAACAGTGACGCCTTCAGTTGATCACTGAAACGTCGCATATGGCTCCAACAATCATAGGAAAACGTTTTGAATTTAATAGGGAATGGGCGTAGTCAACGAATCCCGAGACCCAATGAAATCTTGGTCAAAAATCCGGAAATCCGGATAAATCCGGAAGTCTTGCATCCCTGATGAGACGATTTCGACAAAAGTCACACATTCTTGGAGCTGATAATAGCAGTATTCTTTTAGATACAAACTTAGAAACTCAAGTGTTTATTCAATAATAGTTATCAAGTGTGCAGTTGACAGTTAAAAACGTTTAATCCAACAGATAGCGCAATGCTGCCAATTGTAAACTGAGTGAAAGTGAACAAATTCGAAAAAAATGATACCATCTGAAAGATCAACACGAGCCTGATTCAATGCTGACATCTTGACTTTCTATATTGTGCAGCTTCGTCTCTAGGCATCGGTGAATGAATTGACTAAAGATTCATGCTTTTAAGTATGACAACTAACCAGACACAACCTAAGTGCACAGCCAAATCAAAGTACTAAACACATACTTTCATAAGGCAAAAGTTTATTGAAACTGAGCATCTTCATCAAGTAAAAAGCAATGTCAGACTTTTTCAGCTGCATTTTTTTGGTAAAACTCATTAGTACTGTATCTCTTTGTACATTCAACGAATCCTAGAATCTCTAGGTCATGATGAAAGATAAATCAGTGTCAATTTTCATTAAATTCTGTCGTCTTCATGCTAAAATTCTGAATCAAAGAAAATGTCCAATTTTCTTTATGAAGGCCAACTGACCACATATGACCATTTAAGAAAGTAACATGTCAATAATCTATGTAACATAAGGTTTCATATGGTATATCGTTTAACAAAATTGCAGCATGACTTCAAAACGAAAATAACATTCGAAAATATGTCAACTTTTTTTTGCGCAATTATTTGTGAAACGGTCTGCAGATTCTCAGGAAACTGTTCGTCGAGACGAGCTCAACAGATCTTCGAGCAGGGTCACTTCCATTCTAAGATCTAAACTCGCCATCAGTTAAAATACGCCAAATTGCAAATTAACACGTATTCCTTGCAAAATGAACACGATCAAAATTTGCGTCTGATATTTGCAGTTTAAACAGACAAGCAAGGAGATAATGAAATTCTAATAGTAACGACTTCAGTTGTTACACTTACCAATAGTGGAAATAAATGTTGCATTGAACTGATCTTCAGAAAACCTGAATAAAATACTGGTCTTACCAACACCAGAATCACCGATAAGCAACAGCTTGAACAAGTAATCATACGATTTTGACATGGCTCTGTATCTTAACTTAGTTAGTTAGACTATCATCAACTAAGACTATTTCCTCGTAAGAGAAAATGATTCTTAATGTTGAAAATGTTCAGATATTTAATACATATGAGAAAAACAAAAGAGGAAAATATATTTCAAACTATATCTTTAGAAAGCTGAATGGTCTGAGTTGAGAGTGATAAACTGCGACTTATCTTGTTGTATGCTTCTATCTTTGCATGCTTTAAGTCAATTCTGTTGAACATTTACTTCTAAGCATCAAAATAAACATCTATTCAGCTCACACCTCTACGGTTTTAATTACAGTTATCTGTCTTCTTTGAATTTCTCATGCTAATGATCCATTTCTTTATGCCACACGTGCATTTCGCGAAGCTACAAGAATTTTTGGCCTCGTAAAGTGCTGTTTATTAGCAATTCCTTCGGGATTTCCAGAAATTTTCAGTGAACAACTACATGGATTCCCGTTGATATACGAAGAATTGTCAATGTCAATTTTAAAATGTTTTTCACCGATTCTTCTTCAATTCACCAACATGCTCGAATATCTCATTTGCCGCTTATTTTCTTGTCGAATAGGTCTCGAGGAAAGGCAGGACAGTTCATATTGCAAAACCAGCGATAATTTGGAAACTACTTTTGTACTACTTACCAATCTTCAGGATGATAAAAATATAGGTAGTATGAAGTTCCTTATAATTTTTCACAGAATAGGAGTCCAACGCACCCCAGCTATAACAAATTTTGCTTGCGTAAGCCATGATTACAAAATTATAAAGACGCATATGGAAACTGACAATTAAACTTTGTGTGGATGTGAGTGGGTAGCAGCTAAGTTTGGCTCTCTCACCTTTCCGAAAATTAGATGTGCAGAAGCTGATTTACTTGAAAATCTGAAAGTTGATGAATTTTGTCATGATTTGAAAGCTGTGATGGGCAAGGCTGGGCGCGAATAGTACCGTGCCGTTGTATTCGAGCGGCAGCACTGCTGGTATTTGAGCGGAATGATATCCCGCGCGAATAATTCGAGCGAGAATGGTAGTCACCCTTGATGCAAATTTAGCCTATTTTTTACCCAAATTTTTATTATGCAAATTTACCCAGAAAAAGAGATGCAAGTGGAAGATGCGCTCAACTTCAAAAGCCCATCAGGCCATCATCTCATTTTTTCAGAAAATTGCACAATAATGAGCTAGTAGTTGCCGCTTCTAATAGCAACATTAGAAGAAGTAAGCCCACATGTAGTTTACAGTGTCACAAATGCATCAAAAGAACACTGAAAACATTGACTTAGACGCTGATCAAACTGATGTCGTAAAGAAGAACAAGATACAAATTTACGATTACATTTCTTTGAGATCACGACGCGTTTGTTCATCTGAGAGAGCTTCTCAGTTATCTAAACTTCTTGCTTAAGCAACATACATCGATATATTACCTTTGAGTGTATTTGAAGGCGAAGGTATGAAGGAGATTTTTGATTTCATTGAGCCGAATTATCAATTACCTGTGCATAAAACTGTAATGGAACTTGTCAAAGTTGAATATCAAGAAATGGTGGAAAAGTGTATCTCATACTTATCCGAGGAGCTATGCCTTCGGGAGCTTGCTTCAGATCAAGCTTTGACATCAATAACAACTGATACATGGACCAATAGTCATATGGAATCATTCGCCACAGTGACTCTTCACTTCGTAAAGAAAGATTGGACTCTACAATCTGTGGTCCTAGGAACCACATCTTTGATGGATAACCACATTGGCGAAAATATCCACAGCTATTTGAGTATCACTTTCGATAAATTTAATATTTCGAAGGTGTATTTTCAACTACGGATGACGCTGCAAACATGCATTCCGCAATGAAAAATCGAATAGAGAATGGATGTATTGGGTTTTATCACGGATGTTTCGCTCATTTGTTACATCAAACAATTATTGATTCATACCCAAAGTAGATGCCAGACATTGATCCAGAAAGTGAAATTGATTGTTCTTTTCAGCGCAGTAGTGTTTTATCAAATTCATTACAGAAAGCTTTTGCCTATCTGATCCGTGAAGATAAGCTACCTGGTTTCTTCCGCAATCGTCGTTTGCAGATTGACGTTGAAACAAGATGGTCTTCAATATTTAATATGATCAACTCTTTTCTTGATTTAAAGCCCGCCATTGATATTGCTTTGACAACTGCATCGATGTGTGACATTCAGAATGTTTCAGAAAAGGATGTTGA